>JAANQP010000219.1:0-122366 GCA_011320165.1 Fusarium protoensiforme
GCCCAAGGTGCTTGTCTCGATAACACGCGGGATTGTTATCTCACTTGGTGAACGAGAGAACGGCTGAGAATGGAGTTCACTACCTACCACAGTCGGCGAGTGGTGCTTTCCCCAGGTAACAAGGCCCGGGGTACCTGGCAAGGCACACTAATTTAGCCCTATAATATTTCCTGTCACCTCCCTAAGCCCACCTTCTTTCTTAGCCCACCCACCCACTCCTTAGCCCACCCTAACTTCCTTAACCCACCCTCCTTCCCCTCTTTCTTAACCCACCTCTACTTGCTCTTCCCATGTGCAGCGTGGTCATTACCTTAGCCCACCTTCCTACTTTTCCAAGACGATGCTTCTGATCATGCAGGACCTCCCTTAGCCCACCCTCACTTATCGACCAGCCTCTCTCTCGACCTCAGAATATGGAGGATCAATCTTCGTCTCCAACGGCCCCCAACGACTCCCCAGGGTCGCCTGGCGCTGGGGCACTTCTATCCCGAGAGGCCGCCCTCATCCTCGACCGGATCAAAGCCTACCAACGCGCGCCAACCGTCCTTCCGGCGTGGCTGGAACATGTCAAGCAGGGCCAACATGGCTCCGCAGCCAGGACCTTCTACGAGCAGGGCGGATTCGCAGCCTGGTTCGGCTATTCCCTCGTCAAGCATGCTTCCGACCATCAAACCAACTTTGCGGGCAAGACAGCCTGCAAACACCTCATTTCCCGTCTAGACGATAGCACTACGGATTACCAGAGGCGACTAGCCGCAGAGGTAATTGAGCGCCTTCCAGAACGCGACAAGAGAAGAATCGCAGCCCTGCACAGGAAGCTTCAATTGCGTCAGACGCGGACAATGCCGCCCGGGCAGAACCGAAGGAAGAGGCAACGTGCGTGCTTGAGATGAAATGCGATCCTTCTCTAACAAAGCCAAGGCGTGGCCAGCAATGATTCCGTCTCACCATCGCCAGCACCAGAACCAAGTGGTGTGTTGAGTCCGACTAGGGCTCCCTCCGTGAGGGAGCAAGCGACGACCCATTTCACCTTCGATAGCCTCTTCTTTCCCCACGAAGACATTCTTGTCAATGCCTCTATCGAATCAGTTCGCAAAGTATTTCCAGAAGATCTCTCAAACTCGATCGAAATACTCCCTCAGTCGAATAACCAGGACGGGGCGACGGCTGCTTTGTCCATGTCATTTCCTCGCGGGTCGTCCAACGAGAAGCAGGTCTGCCAGATGGCCCTAGAGATAACACAGGATAAGATACAATACTTTGCCCTGAAGTGGTTTGGGCGTCGGGTGCAAGCCAAGGATGGTTTGCGATACTTGGCTGACCCTGATGGCTCCAAGACTATACCATGCCCCGAGTTCACTGTCCAAGGCTTCCGAAGGGCAATGCTTGTAGAAGCATTTGGGCAAGACATTGCTGACGCAGTTCAGAAAACACCAGGGTATCAGGATGACGTGAGACGCGGTTTCATTCACACGGCAAATATTTCTATGATTGTGTCGCATTTGCAAGAGGCAACAGCCCATGTCTATTTATCTCTTGCTTTGGTGGAGGGAACACGAATCGCACTGAAGTTGTTTGATGGGGTAGAAATCGAGACTTCAGAACACATCTAAGTTGAATTTACTTTTCTCGTTCGGTTGCCATTACTCCTGCTTCACTCGGCCACCCAGGGACCCAAACCACAGAGTAGTCCCTTTTTCCACCTTGGCCTCTCCATCACCGTGTTTTATTTCATCCAATGCCTTGGTGGTATCGTCGCTGTTATAAACCAGGACGAAGCAACCCTTCCAGTAAACCATCTGACCGACGCCATCAACAACGAAGGGAGCTCGGTTGGCGCCCTGGAAAAATGCGTCATCCTTCGTGAGTTCCTTTACTTCGAGAGACTAGAAGATGATTAGACAGATGGGTTGTTTGTCGAGACGTATGCGCACCATTTTGTGATTTCCAGGCCGGTCCGAAATGGTTCAAGTATTTAAGTATTTGGCAGACTTCCTTTGAATGATGGGTGTTCGCGCGGGCGAAGTAAGTTATCGAGAACAGTCATGAGTATCAATCCGTAGTTGGAAGAGTTAAAGAGAGGCAGGCCTGACAGGGAGAGCACGGGCTGGTTGGGTATAAAGTGGGCCGACCACGTCGACATGATCTGTCTCGTGCCGCTTACCGCTTTTCGCTAGCGTGGCTTGCATATGCTGTGCAGCACATGGGCTTAGCTAACGAGGGTGGGCTAAGAAACCTTTGAAGTGTTGACATGAGCTCCAGGGTGACATGGAACATCACCGGCATATTTACACACAATCTCGAACCCACTCTTAATATCCTATAGGGATTTTGCTGCCTTTGACTTTTTTTATATTAAAGAGCCTCCAAATCCGCATTGTTTTTATAGTTCTTCCTAGCAATTATTGTTGTGTCTACCTAAGAGAACCCTCTTGCCTTCAACATAAACTACCTACGCACTGCTGTGCCCTCCGGATTTATTGATACTCCGATCAGCTGCCTCCAAGGTCGTCGCATGATCCGATCTGCTGAACTTCCCCAATCTCCTAGCAACAACCAGAAATGTCTGAGATAGGCATCGAGGAGAATCAGCAAGATGTTCTTCGCATCTGTTCATACCATCGAACCGACTTTACGTTGGCTCTTGTCCGCACACGTCCACATAAAATGCAAGCCATAGCAGGATTACTCCAAACACATTTCACCACCCCCTCTTCGTTTGGACTTGGCATCTTGGATCGCCTCACCCCAGAACTCATTGTCAATATCCTCCTCCAACTCGATATCGTATCATACCTTCAGTTCCGCCGTGTCAACCGGCACGCCCGTGTGATAGCGACACGTCTTCACGAATACAAGCTCGTTTCCACTCATGGACTCGAAGGGCTGACTGCCGTTTTGCGAACAAAATTGGGCGAATCTTTCACCATTAAAGACTTGTACGACCCCCTCGTTACATACAGTTGCAAGGTCTGTGGTGGTTTTGGATGCTTCCTATACCTCCCCGACTGCACGCGTTGCTGCTTTCCCTGCCTCCGTGAGGCACCTCAGTTGCGTATGACAAATGTTATCTCTTTAGTCAGCGAGTTTTCCCCAGTTGAGGGATTGTCTCATTCTCATCAGAGAGAACTGAGGCCAGCTCTTCATCGTGTGCCTGGAAAATACTGCCTAGAGGATTTTAGAAGTGTCTTCACTGGACGTCAACTCATGCCGACTCGTCAGGTTGTTGCGATGCTCCACTCACTCAGTGTCCCGGAAAGATCAATCGAAACGGCTGTGCACAGACAGGCAGACTGGGATAGCAACCGGTTTGCGTCAGCTACCATGTATCCCTGGTACAACTCGCAAAGAGCAGAGGCTGATCGTGGAGTCAACTGCAAAGCGATACAGCTTTACATCGAGAAAACCGTACCCCCCGGGAGAGTTGAGCCTAAAGATGATAGGGAGCACCGCGATCAGGTGTTTTCAAGGGCGGGTTTCTTGCAGCATTTCAAGACTTGTAGCCTTGCGCAGGATCTTTGGGCGAGGAGAGATGATGGGACAACAGTCAAGGAGTCATGGTTTATGAGTAATGGGGGCAGTTTGCAGATCAAGGACGAGGATGGGGTTCCTTTTTGATGTAATACTCGGAGCATGTTTCATGAATTGTTGTTTTTTAATTATGTGCGTCCAGGCGGGTCGGTAACAATGAATGGATCCTGGATGCCATTTACAGTGGCTATCCACCAATAACAGAATCAAGGACATCGTCTTCTCAGCCTCAATGATAAGAATCAGATAAATACTATGCGTGGAAATTAAATATCCCTCATAAATTCTAATGTATCAATGCCCTCTTGACTGGAATGGACCGATTAGGTAGTTGTCGTCTTACTCTGAGGTGCCGGTTAGCCGATGACGCTGTGGCCGAGTCACCTGACGAGCTCATTGCATTCCTTAAGATCCCACTCATGGCCGAACCCAGATTCATCATCATCTCCCTTCGTTTTCTATTTCCTGATTAAGAATGTCGTCTGAAAAAGAGAAAGAGCATCTCGCCAACAAAGGCCCAGAGGAGGGTGATGCCCCTCCCGCCTACGAGACCGGTGAACCATCGTCAGCTAGGGACATCGTCTCCCCGCCCGCAGCTACTGGCGAATCCTCCAAAGCCTCAATGCGCCCAACGGCAGAGGCGCCCTTCAATTTCCCCTCGGATGGCCCATTGCCCTCCTACTCCGAGGCGTCTTCGAGCAAGCAGCCACCTATCGCAATCCCACAGGAGTCCCCAACTCCCACTGCTCCCTTCCTCAATGCCTACCCTCCAGCTCTGCTGAGCCATGGCATCACGCAGGAAGCATGGTCTTCTTTCTTGGACACAATGTCTGCTTTCTTGACGGCCAAGGTTGGCGAGCGTGCAATCAACCACGCTGGGGACATTGCCAAGAAGGTCGGCCAGCATCCGACAAGCTTCGTCAAGAACGTCGTTTCACACACCAAGAGTGTCGGAAAGAACATTGGCGATAATGCAAAGAGGGGCAACATTATTGGGGCAGCCTTTGGTGTCATTGGCGGTGCCATTTCCATCCCCGTCGGCGCTGCTCTTGGTGCGGTTGGCACAGTCGTGAGCCTCCCAGCGCATACTATCGCCGCCGTCACGAGGAAGCCCAAGACGCCAGCGGAACGGGCGGTTGCCTACGTGACCGTCGCCAACAAGGACTGGTTCAACAAGAGGGGACTACACGCAAGCTTGGTAAACACTGATCAACTCTCCGAGGTTCTTGGTGTCTCAGTCAAGGCCGTGCTGGAGGCATCTGATGGGGATAAGAGTGGAAGCGCAGAGGGGCAGTTGAGTGCTTTGAGAGAGCATATTGCTCATCTCGAGATTCAAGGACCCGGTGTCATCGATCTAGCTGCCGAGACTACGTGGTTGGTCGTGGTGCGGATAGAGGCAACACCAGAGCACCGCGAGTGAGCTTGGGTAGAGCATCGAGTAGGCTCGGTAAGACGAGTGTTCCTTGGTCATCAGATAGATGAAGATCTTGAGTTTCTTTTACCTTGGCTCACTTTCGGACATTGGTGTCGTCTCGCAATACTGCTGCTTCCAAGTCCTGTCATCTGCCATGACCCAATATGTTCCATTCAATATCATTTTCAGGGTTAACCAAGCTGCGACACGTTGGTATCCCAAAATCCATGAATGAATTTCTTAATTGATCAGAGTGCTATCCTTGCTTCTTATAAAACCGCCAGTAGACAGACTAATACGTACGCTACATTCGACACCATCAAGAAGGAATTGCTTCCTTATCAAGTTTAGACCACAGATTAGTTCTCGGGAAACCATTTCAAACTATCCTCGTATCAGTCCGATCAAGACGATGAGTCACCGTCATTTAAAGCATTGTGAACCATCTACCCCGCATAATGCATCTGAGACCTTGGACTCACCATCGCCGATTTCGGCCACGGGTTGGCTTTTTACGGATAGCATCGCCAAATCCCTTTCATTTCTCATTTCTCTCATCGCATCCTTGTCTCTCGACACCATGGCTCCAGGTCCCGCCATCGCCAGCTATCTTGAAAGCCTCTTTGGCCTTGCCGGCAGGGTTGCCGTCGTGACAGGAGGCAGCTCTGGCATTGGGCGTGAAATGGCCATCGCTCTGGGCCGCGCTGGCTGTAGTCTTGTTCTCGTTGCTCGGAGACCAGAGCCTTTGCAGGAAACCATCAACAGACTCGCCGAGTTCCACGTCGAAGCCTCGTCGGTCACGGCAGACTTAGCTGATCAGGCGTCTCTCAAGGCCGCCATTAATACCATCACTTCGTGTGTCGGAACTCCGGATATCCTCGTCAATGCTGCGGGGGTAAATGACCGCCCTCATATGAACAATCTCTCGCAAAAAGTATGGGACAACACCATCGCGGCGAACCTGACGGCACCATTCATACTCGGTCAGGCATTCGGTCCCAAGATGGCATCAAAGGGATACGGACGCATCATCAATGTCATTAGTCAACAGAGCTTCCGCGCATACGGAAACAGCGGTGCGTATGGAGCCTCCAAGGGAGGTCTCTTGTCTTTGACGCGGTCTCAAGCAGAGGCTTGGTCTCGACAAGGTGTTCTATGCAACGCTGTTGCTCCGGGTGTTGTAGATACGCCGTTGACGGAACCCGTGTTCAATGATCCACAAAAGGTCCAGGCTCATGCCGCCCGAACCATGATAGGCCGGAATGGTATCCCCAAGGACTTTGCAGGAGTTGCTGTGTACTTGGCTAGCGAGGCGAGTGCTGCGGTGACGGGACAGACTGTCTTTGTTGATGGTGGATATTCGGCGACTTGATGCCACAGTTACAGTGTGATGGTAAAGAGTGATTTGGCTGGGCACAGGGTGATTCATATCTTTCCTGCAAGGTACTCTTTCGGTTGCTTATATTTTCATGTGTTATTGAAAGGAAGAAGCGAACAATCGTAGTCATGTACTTGAGTCGCTGCAGACAATGCAAGCTGCCCAACTTCAGCTGTTATACAGATCGATTTGAGTAATATGGGTAATTTTTAAGCAGGCATATTGAGCTACGCTACTGTTCACCCAACACCTGACATGTAGATGGCAACTCCCTGGTACTCTAAGCTGGGCCTGCCAACGCGTGTCGTCCTCTCTGCTCCTTCTTGTGCAAAAACCGGATCAAAAAAGCAGTCCCAATAAGAGCCACAGCCATGCCCACCATGGTTGGGTAACCCTTTGGATAAACCGGAGCCTCGACCTGTTGCCAGATAATCAAGGGCAGCCAAGCCTGAAACACGTACGCCATCTCGTTCATGGCACCCGTGACAAGAGCTCTCTCCTCGTTGTCGTCGCTGCAAATCTCGTGCGCCCAGGCAAATGTCAGACCGCTGATACCGCCTCCGAAACCGCAGAGCATGAAGCATGCCCATGTGAAGGAGTTGGGGACGTTCCACACTGTGAGGCCGGCGTATGCGATGATCTTGACGAGGCCTGAGAAGAGGATGGCCGGCCAGCGTGCTCCGCGGAATAGACTGTCTGACGTCCAAGCGTAGATCAACGTCGTGACGATGCTGATCACCTCGACGATGGTGGGGTAGATGTTGACCTCTTGGATGGTGTACCCTTGCTCTTTTAGCCAAATAGGGAAGGCAGGCTGCGAACTTCCGCCGTTTCCGTTGTTGAAGAGGATGTATAGCAATGTGAGGGCGTAGATGTGCCAACTCGAGAAGATCTTGACAAACTTGGCCTTGGTGTATGGCGCTCTTTCGGCTCGGCCCTCTAATTCCATTCTCTTCTTGGCAAGTGCAATTTCGTCTTTGGTGAGGTACCAAACTTTGGTTATCTCAGGAAGGTCAGGCAGGAAGAAGAATCCCGAGATGGCAATAGGCAACGATACGATCGTGTTGGTGATGAACAACCATTGCCATCCGTGGAAACCATGGACGCCGTCGAGGTTATGGGAGCCGGCCATGAGATAGCCAGACACCATGGATCCGACGTTTCCCATCGCATGAAAGAGGCAGGATCGCTTTGCTAGCTCATCTTTGCGATACCAAGACCCAATGATGTACTGCATACCGGGGTAGAAGGTGCTTTCTGCGAGACCGATGAAGAAGCGTAAAGCGTAGATTTGCTTTGCATTGGTACATTTGCAAAGCAGGATAGTCAAAACAGACCAGGTCACCTGCCGATATTAGAGACGCTCTCCTGTCTAGGACATGTCGTGGGCATACCTCGCAAAACGGAATCCAAAGACTAGGTCGGATTCGAGTGAGGAGCATGTTGCTGTTGTTGTCAGTGATGCTTCAATGGTATAGAGATGCGGTGTCTTACCTTGGGATCTCTCCCAGCACATATCCGACAGTCCAACACGTCTGCATGTAGTTGAGCTCGTTGCCCATGAGGTTCAGGTCCTCCTTCATTCCTGAGACAAAGGCATTGTTGATGTTGACCTTGACCAAATTAGTACTCCCACTCATCACTGGTGGGTTTTGAGCTCACCTGGTCCAGATACTTGATAAAGTAACCCAGCGACGCCAGTGTCATCAACGCAGCATCAAGCTTGAACAAAAACCTGCGTTCCTCTGGTGACTTGTCAAAGGTATCCCACAAATAACTCTTCCATGATGACTTGGGCTTCTCTTGCACCACGGAAACAATCTGCGTGTCAGAGTCGGAGGCGGGAGAAGGGTCGTCTACCCTCTGAACCTTTTCGGATGCAACAGCCTTGGAAATGTCCGCCATCTTGACTTCGGTACTCGGTCGTCCAGCAAAGCAAGTGGATGGACTCTTTCTAACGGGAGATAACCTTCTTTTAAGCTTAACATTAGAGTGTACATGTCATGCGGTGATCTATTCGTTTATCCGACCCTTTTTCAAGATTTGCTACTTCGGGGAATAATGTCGGGGTTAGTGGGGAGCATGAACGAGTGAATAGTTTTTCGTGGGGAGACAATGCTACGATCGACGGCCAATGAAGTCTGTTAGGGAGAAGTCCTCATCTGAGTTGAAAATGTCGTCAATCGACTATTGCCAAGTCTGGTTGCAATGCTACTCAGGTAGAGTCATAAGTAGCACGAAAAGGATCGATCAAAAGACGTGATGTTCGAAACGTTACATCTCCCATCTCTTGTCCGATTTTCTCCCACTTGATACTGAAACGGATATCTGATCATTCCTACGCTGAGGATAGTAGTTGTTGCAGATGTGATCCACTATTGGTCTGTTGGCGCTGACGTGACTTTGTCCCGGTATGTGGTGCTTGATCGGCCAGGGTTAAGGTTGCGGGGATAGATAGATATAATCCCTCAGCAACTGGGGTCGAATACCACCTATCCTTGCCGTAAAGGATGCCGCTACGAACATGTTAGGTATGGTTCACGGAGAATTGCCTGTATCTTTTGTGGTCTCTCAAGGTTGCAGGGGGAGACCAACAGCTGCGACGCCAACATGAATACTTGATGCCTTGATTGTTGCCTATTCTCGTCCGATCGGGCTTTTTCCGACTTGTCTTATCGTTTACATGACTCATGGTGTAACCAACTCGTCAATCACTGCAGATGCCCTTGTCCATGCAAAAGAATCCTTCAGAGCTCCTGGTCATCCCACTCCTCGCTCTCCTCCTCACCCTCAACATAAGGCCGAAGCCTCTCCTTCAGCTCCTCGACGTCGATTCCTCCAACCGTAAGCATGGGTTGTCGTCCTTTTCGGCAGGGAGGGAGGGGAACGCTGCGGACGACGTGGATGACGCCGTTCTTGCCGATTCCGTCTTCAAAGTCGACGGCGACGGCGCCGTTGACGACGATCGAGGTCCAGCCCTTCCAGGTGTGGATGTCGACTCCGAGGCTCTTCTCGAGGAGGGTGGGGAGCTCGATGTGGAAGTTGCCGTCGGTCTTGGCCTGACCGTCCTTGTTGGTTTCTTCATCGCCGTAGTAGATCTCGTCGCTGTAGACGGTGGTGTTGGGGACGATCTGGTACTTGAGCAGAGCGGTAAGATACTTCTTGCCAGTCTCAGTGTTGAAGAGGAAGGCTGCGAATGTTAGCGTCACCCTGCGCGTAGACACTTTTCGACTTACCATTGGCCTTGGGACCTAGACTCTCCCATGCCCTGTTGGAGGGGGCAAACACGGTGCTGCCGTTCATCTTGACGTTGTGCACGTACTTGACGAAATCGGTCTTGTCGTAAGCGAGCAGCAGGGTTGAGAACTGTGCAGGGAACAGGCTGATGACCCGACCGATCATGGGCGGTGGGACGAGGATGCGGTTGACGGCATGGATCCAGCCGTTCTTGGCTTTCTGTGCATATGTGAGTGGAGATGTACAAAGGAGGGTGGGATGGTGCGTACAATGTTGACAACAACGACCTTGCTATAAACGTTGACTCTGACGCCGTTGAAGCCAACGCTTGTTCGGAGTCTCTGAGGGTTACCGCCCAGCCATGGCTCGTTCAACGCCGTGGGCAGGGTATGCGTGAAGAGAATCCTTCCGGCAGGGTATTCTCCAAGGCCAAGGTGGTAGTTGAGCACGCTCTCGACAAACTCATCGCTGGGCTTGTGATCGTGGGGGATGTGCTCAAAAGCCTCATCAATCGGGGCAAAGAGGGTGTAGTTTGCGTCGGTGCTGTTGAGGAGCTTGCCAAACTTGTCGTGCTTGCCGACCAACTTGAAAAACTCCTTGGTCTGGTTGCTCTTCTCGAGGATCTCCCAGATGGTCAGGTCCGAAAGATCGAGACCGAGAAGATCGACAGGAGACTCGGTGGGATGACCGTGGTCCACAGGGTCCTCGAGCTTCTTGTGGATGGCGTTGGAGATTTCGGACGAGAGATGCTCGACAGCCTCGTCGACGGATCCGGCGATGCGAGAGGGGAGCTCCTCTAGGGCGTGCTTGATGTCGTTCTTTAGGTGGTTGAACTCGTCCAAGGCCTGGGGGATGACGATGGCCGAGGCGGCCGAAGCCAGCGTAAGCGCTGGTACCAATCTCATCTTGAATGAGGCACAGTTGATGAATGCCGATGTCGTGGCTCAATTCTATAGAGCGCCTATCACCTGACTTCGCAACTTCAAGAACGCAGGTTCGCAGCGGTGAGGCAACGACGTTTATATCAGGAAGATCAGATGTTCTCTTGAAACGGTTACGCTGACACTCGTCGCCACCAACCAGTAGGGACAAGATCCGTGACGGTGCTGGCGTCATCCTTCTGAACCCCGCACCGGATTCCTCGGGTTTTTGGTCTCGTCTTACGTGACGGGGCCAAGGATGCATTCCTTGCAAGTCACGAGTTTGACGTGTTTGATTGGGCGTTTAGTCGGGGCTAGGAGGCGTTCAGCCGCGCGTCGGTTGGGAACCTGGCGATGCTATACGCGTATAGGGTTGCCCGACGCGATACGCGTAGTTTACCATGTGTATCAAGGACGGATACGCGTCAAGGAGGAACTCATGGAGGCAGTAGTATTTTCATCTCAACTAGTCTATTCTGAGCGGGACAATCCGGAACATATATGTCGAGGCAACAGCGCGTTCAAACACGTAGAGACCGGGGTAACAGTTGGCAGGTTCTCATCTGGTTCATGGGCTTTGTCAGAGTTCCTGCAAGGTAATATTAATACCCGCGGTCATTATCTATATTTATATTAATTGATGAAGCTGTTGGATGACTCTAGAAGACACCCGTACGGGGTTGAGAAATCTCGGTGGATTTAGTTTATCCTTGTATCAAAACGTCGCAAGCATTGACCTTCGTATTCTCCCGGACAAGGTAGTGTTATCAGCATAGGGTCCCGGCCATAAATGAAGAAGTTATGCATGGCGTTCCTCAGTGAGTTTGAGGTTATGCATGCACTCTAACGGTGCCTCAGCCCCGTCCCATAGTCCTTCAAACGGTCCGCAACGACCTCTTTTCTGACTAACTTTGAATTCGATCTTTCTAACCAATAACTACTTTGAGACGATAATGCCAAGCTACAGATGTTCTCTTTGCCACTCGGGTCTCTCTATGTCACCTTCGTCTTTGGGAATGTTTGGCACGGTCGAGGGTGTTGCGTGAGGGTGAGATACCTAGCCAAGAGGAAGGGTGCGGTGCCATGGCTCTAATGACATGGCGAAATCGCGCGGCCTAGCACTTGGCTTCCTTCGACCTCTTGTCAGAAGCCACCATGATGCTTTGATTCGAGCCTGCTCGCCCCACGATGCGTCCAACTCCACCAAAGACACCCACTGACTCCCATACGGGTCTCTTATTAACAGAGCCCTTGGCAAAGAAGCTCTCATCTTCCGTGAGCCTCAACCAGAGCCGAGCGATCTACACCATTAGGGCATTCATTCGTACGTTCTTAAACAAGGCTGTCAGCCACAACGTGTAAAAGACCAGATTGAATGTGGCATTGACATGTCATAAATACAAATGGCGCCAAAGGTGAATGTGAGTTATTCCAGTGCGGCTAATCCAAAAAGCCGCTCCCACGATAAAAACGAATCTATCCTGTCCACTATCGTACAAGTACATCTTCTTCATGGCCCATACCCACCCAAGCCGACTAGAAACAAACAGTCCTCACAAAGGCAGCCAAGGTGCTACATGGAGGCCCCTGGCTCAGCAGCACGTCCAACTAGGCGCGGAACCGTGTCAAGTCGACGGCAGGGTCGACTCGCATGGCTCGGATCGCCCATGCAAGCGTTGTCACATCTTGGACCCATCGCTCATGGTTCAGAGGCAGAGCCTGAGGCGCGACAGACAGAGGGCCGGGTGTGTGAGGAGTCGCAGCAGTTATACGCGCCAGGGCTTGGCCAGCTTCTGTTGTTCTCTCAGAAGTTGAACGAGAGAGGCTTGGTTGCTGCGCTGATCGATGACGGGCTGCTACTATGCTCGAGGCAGACACGCCCTTCTTCTTTGCCATGTACCGATCTGAAGCGCTAGGTTCTGCTTCCTCCATAAAGATCCTGGATGTCCCCTTGGACCCGCGGCATGATATTGAGTCCTGGCACGTGACTTCTGCCTCATTTGAGTTCGACCAAGTGGAATGCGATGCCCAGCGCGCAGCCTCAACACTTGGGTCCTGCTTCTGATATAGAAGAGGTTGCTGCTGAGAAATCTGTTGAATGAAACCCTTGATCTGCTGGATGAAGGAGCTGGATCGGGGCTCCTTGGGGGGATCAGATACTGTGGTTGCTTGGGAGATGCTGCGGGGTCAAGAGGGGACGGTTTCTGGTGATCCTGCTGGGTAAGTACCCGTTGGGAAGATTGCTGCAAAGTTAGTTGTTGATGTGTTGGCTGCTGCTGCTGCTGAGGAAGATCAGGAGGCGGCTGGTGATGACGGGGGGGCTGCAGAGAAGGCTGTTCCCAAGGAGGTTGCTGCTGAGGTGCCTGTTGACTCTGGGATGGATGTTATTGGTATTGATTTAGGTGCCGAGTCGACTGCTGCTGCTGTTGTTGCTGAGATTGTAGAAACTCCCGAGCTTGTTGTTTAAGCTGAGATCGCCCTCGCTCAAGGTTCGCCCGGTTTGTCTCCTTCTCCTATTGAAGCCGGGACCGCTCTTGTTCAATCGCAGCCTAGGCCATTTGCTTTTCTCTCTCAAACAGATCACGCTGAGATCTCTCACGCTCAACATCAGTCTCATTCGTCTGCTTCTGCTGTTGAGGCTGAAGTCGTTGTTGCTGAATTTCAGTCCGAGCCATCTGCTTTTCTTCCTCTATCTGGGCTCTCTGCTGCTCAAGTTCATGCTGAAGTTGTTGTCGAACTGTCTCCTGGCGTTCGGCCTGTGGTAGGGCGTGAAAGGAAGCGTCAAGAGGCTGGCGACTTGGGACTTGCTGCAGAGTTGGATGGGATTGATGAGGCTGGAGCTGGGACTGTGTCTGTTGCAGCGCGAGTGCCTGCTTATGTGCCTCCACCTAGCCTCGTGCTGCCTCTGGGCTTGATAAATATCCCAGGCCTGTTGCTTGATCTCTGCCCGTTGTACGTCCATAGAAGCCAGAAATTCCTGATGCTCCTGCTTCAGCTGAGCTCGCAGTTGTTGAGCCTCACACTAAAGTTCTTGCCAGGACTCCTCTTCGAGTTGAATAGGCTGCTGCTGAGTGAAGCCGGACTGAGGGGCATGTTGAACATCTTCCATGACAACATCCTTGTCCTCTGATGCATGTGATATGAGCCCAGATGCGTCCCGGTCGCCTGTTGTCAAGGGGAGAATGGGAAAGGCTGGAGGAGGGCCCAGGGAAGGAGTCGGGGTGGCCGCCGTGGAAATGGTCGATATGGATGCGGTAGCGAGCGTTGGATTTCGGAGGAGGAGTCATGTCGCCATCCCAGTCATCGCTACCCCAAGCTTGTGTGTACCTCTTCCACTTGGCCCGGTAGGGAAGGACGAAAGTGGCCGATACATGTCCAGCTTTGTCGAGTACCCTGAGGCGATATTCCAATGCGCTTTGGAGCTCGATGATACATGTTGACTGGTACATCAATGAAATATCGAGTCTGGCGTACTGGGAGAGTCCCAACCGATCCATGAGCTCGCCGATGTATGCCTTCTTCAAATCTCCCTTGTGCAGTTCGTGTCTGGCGAGGTGCGAGGTCATGATCTGCCGGTCCCTATCGATCCAGTCGACTCTGATGGTAGAGCAAGTGGTCAAGTCTTCGAGGTGCTTTCCGCGGATGTACTGCCAGGAAAGTGTCAGGCATGGCCTGGAAGGGACAAGCAAGGGTAACTTACGTGCTGGTCGGTGTAGTGCCTAGGCACGGGAGGGCGCCCAGAGTCTGACTCTGAGTCGGATGAGACGACGATGGTGGATCTATTGAGGCTCGTCATTTTGAATGGTGACCAGATGACTTGAGGCTACGGTGATGGCGGGATAACTTGGTGTAGGAAAAGAGGTCAAGTGTTGCGTAAATGGAGAGCCCAAGCAATGTGGAAATGGGCGACAAGGGTCGTTGGAGGGGAACTCATCGATCAAGTTACTATCTACAATCATTGACATGTGCCTACTAAGCCTTGAAAGAAAAGTTCCCTTTGATACGTAGCACATCATCTCGTTTACCTCAGCGTAGTCCTGATATGCCACAATATGGTTGTCCCACAGAGTGACACCCTCCTCATCACCAGGCCTCGCCTAGATCCCCGGTCGCGCATGATATATTAGGTGCTATCCAGGAGTTAGATGGCTGCCACCGAGTGTTAGTAAGGAGAGAGTCGTAGTAGCCTCTGTAAAAGAATGAAGGGCAGTGCCGTCATTTGTGTATTGACATGCCTAGCTAAACCTATGAAAAGACGCCCATGTCCTGTAAATTCTAGACGCTTTTACCCTTCCCGTCACCTCTGTTCTTCTCGCGACTCTCGTCACCTAGTGGCTTGTAGCTAGACTGTCGACTGCTAGCACTATGTATTTCCTTGTGTCGCTGGAGCCACCACTGATACCATTCACCCACAAACCGCCGCTTTTCTCTGCGTTCTTTGCGCCCGGCGGCACCACTTGCAGGTGGTTCCTCCATAGGGGCCAAATCCTGAGACTCCTGGCGAACAGAAGATTCCACTCTTGTCGGGGGCTTCTTCACCGGGACAACATCCTGGGGCTCTTCGGGGATAGAGGATTGGGTTCTCATAGGGAGTGATGTGTGGTTGAGATACCCGTCGTTTTCGGGAGAGAATGAGAAAGGGCCGGTCGACTCGCCCATGCCCGCATTGGCGAACGCTGAAGAGCCAAGGAGATGATTCTGACCTTCTTTTCGCGGGAACCTAGGTTGAGGGCGGTGACTGGGACCAGTTGAGGGCTCTCCGAAGTCGTCTCGGTAGTCATTACGTGACGGCGCAAAATGTCCCTTCCAGTGGAAAGGTGGCTTGGGATCAGGAATCGTTGCCTCGATTTCGAATGAAGAGTTCCATGTGAACGTGTCGGTAGGCGAGACTACCTCAATCCCTAGCTCCCACACATCAAGGCGGTGTAACTCAGCTTCTGGCTTCCATGTCTCGAAGGAAGAGATTGGGGAACTATATGAGTCATCTCGAGGGTTGCTCTGTGGAAACACATCGGACCCTTCGCCGCCCCAGGGGTCCTCCAGGCCTAGTTCACTTACTCTGAATGAACCATCATCCCACCGAGCTTGGGTCGCTGGTTCCGGTGGCGCTGTCTCGGGGTTTGGACCAAGAGCAATCCCATTTGATATCGTCATATCGTCCGTGGGTATGTCGTCTGGCGTCGTCTCGCTCGGTATCTTCTTGCCTGGCTTCGCTTCGTCTGATCTCTGCTGACCCAGGGCATCCACCCTTGCCTTCCCTTCTTTCTCTTGAGCCAGCTGGTTCAACGACATCTCCCTCTTCTTGATGTAGGTCCAAGATGCAAGAAAGGCCCGAGGAAACTCTAGCCACTTGGTGATGATGGGTTCTGTATCAATAATACCCCTACCATCCTTGTTGGTCAGTGGTGCTAGCTCCTTCGGTCAACATTGCAACATGGCTGGGCCCTCAGCTGAGCATGGCAGTCAGTCACGACAGAAGCCGGCCTCATGCATCCGGTGTGATAAGGATTCACCCGCTGAATGCCGTTCTCCGGGAGCAGAAGCTCTCGGTTGCGGCTGAGTATCTGCATTGAAGAGCTACCGAAATGGGTCAAGATCTCCTTGGCTTCCAATATGGTGTTTCCTTCATTACTAGCCTAGTCAATCAACATTTATAAGAAACAGTTGAGAATCACACCAGGAGGCGAAGCCCCGTCTCCGAGCGGGACAGATATGCACAACCTCCTCCGGGATAGCCGTGCCAAAGTATCCCGTGGCTTAAAGACCAGCTGTGAGGAGAAGACCTTGGAAGCTATCTCAACTACATACCTTGTTGTAAGTGAATGAAGTCCTTCTCGGATGCCATAAAAGAGTTTGCTCACATAAAAGGTAGGGACAGGAAGTAATACAAAAAATTGGAAACCAACCAAGCCCAGAGAGTTCTTGACACTAATCCCTGTCCCAAAAATCATCTGAATATCTCCCTTCCTTAATTCAATCTTGTCCACTTTCAAATCCTTACCGAGTTCGCGGTACCTATCCTTCAATTCGTCAATGATACAGTCCAAAGTCGAACGCCATCAAAATCAACACTGGCCAGAGTCAACTTTCCTTCTGTCTCCAAGACCAACATACCAGATCCCACGTCACTTGTAACCTTTCCATTCTCATCTCTCCACTTCTCAGCCTCTGGCCCATCCTCGGTGCCACCTCTTGCAAACCTCCACTTGACCTCCTTGCACAGGTCAAACACTTCGATGCTGCCGTCGCCGCTCAGCCACACCACGAGCTTGCTCCCTCCGTCTACAAACTTGATTTCATTCACCCCTATAAAACATTCCGGTACCGTTGAAGGCATATCCTCGTCAGTCTTGGTGTCTCTGCCTGAAAGCAGTCGCCTCTGGATGACCCCTTTCTTAAAGATGTCCAAGAGTAGAATCTCGCCGTATCGTTTCCCGCCAACGGCTATCAGCTTCCCGTTTGGATGCCAGGTAACTGAGGGCCTCCAAGTCTTTGGACCCACAGCTTTGAATGTCCAATTCAAAGCCTCGTCGGCACGAAGGTTGTAGACGCGAACAATGCCGGCTGCGTCTGTGGTGACAAGATGCTGGGAATCAGGGCTGAATGCGGCGACTGTATTAAACCGCTCTGTTTCGAAACAGTGAATTTGATGACCCTGAACAGCATCCCAGATGCGAACCGTGTTGTCGTATGAAACAGTTGCCAAAAGTGTTTCATCAGGGCTCCAGCCAGCCCACTTCATCTCGTCGGTATGGCCTTTCAGAGTCAAAATGGGCTTGAAGTCATCCGTCGAGCAAATCACAATGTCCCAAGGAACAGGCTCGTCAGATTCCGGTGCATATCCAGGCGAATACACCATCCGAGTCCCAGATAGGTTGAAGATGTCAGACGGGCGACCGACCTGGAGACGGCCGTGAATGCGAATGTTGCAGGCAATGTTCTGCTTTATCATGATACGGTCCATCTCGGACACTAGCGATGTTTCAAGCTCTGCTTGCCCGACATCTTTCAGTTCCACCCCGAGACTCTCCATCTTGGAGGCCACGACATCCGTAGCAGCTTTGGCGATGACATGTAGGCTAGACTCCTCCAAGCGGGGAGCCTTTTTAGCTCTGTTGATGTCCCAAACAATGATGGTCGGCTCAGCCTCACGACTGAACCGATCAACATCTGTTCCATCAGCCGAAACAATGATGTTGCTGTCGTTTGGTTTGAAAGCCAGGCCGTCTACAGGGCGCGTGTGGCCTTTGAGAACGGTAATGGTCTCCCAAGTCTCAGTGTCAATGACTTGGATGTTCTTGTCGACAACGATTGCTGCTCGCTTGCCATCGCGGCTCACACAGGAATCGCGCGGCTTGCCCGCAAGAGAAAGCTTTCTTTCCTCGTTGCCCCATTGCAAATGGCCACCTTGAGCATAAGGAAATGATTTGCCATCGGCAGTGACAAAATCTTCCTTTATGGCATATCGCCAGTCCTGGTAGAGTTGATCAATCGTGTAACGGTAGACCATGGTGATGTGATGTTGCAATAGTAAAGTTCGGACATCTGTTGGACGTGTTTATATACCCATCTCAGGGTGGCTTAGCAAGCGGTGAGTTTTGTCAAAATGACGGTCTTAAGAATTCATTCCATTGATAACACCTAGGCAGCAGCCGATCATTGCGATTCATCGAGAGCAGCTGAGCAGCGTGAATGCAACATATCCAGGTTTCTGGCCGTAACGGATAACACGGCAATGCAAGCGCCTGGCCTCGGCGGACAACACAGCCAGCTACAAGACGTGACGGATATTACGGCAAAGCAGAGTTTTCCCTGTGCTTGGGTTTGGGGTGGTAGGGCCATTATATCCTCCTGTTGCTCTTATCCAACAGTTTGAAGGCCTTGGAAGGCAGCGACTCAAATCTGCCTTGCACCCGACCCACCATGTCTGTTACTACAGAGTCGGCCAATTGCCGAGTTATACAAGGATACATTGAATACGAGGCCCACACCACACAGCGTGAGGAAGAGGCAGAGATCATCGGGAATTTCATGCCTAAGCCACACTCCAGTGCGACCTGTTTAAAGTGAGGAGTCACCCACTTCACGGGGAGTTGCATCGTCAGGGAATAGCCCAAGGTCATTGCCACAGAAGACTGCCTAGATCTGCAAGGCTCATTCATCACTAGACCAAGAGAATGACTCACAAGACGACTACATCAGCTGCTTGGCTATTTCCCCGGTACAGCCGGTTTTGCAGAAGCTTTTTGGGGTAAATAAAAAACAAGCCGAGAGCAGCTGAAGCGAGCAAACCCAAGATTCAAAACTGGAGGCTTCATCGCTCAAGAGCAGTATTATTCAGTGCGGAAATGGAATTCTATTGTCTAAAACTATTCATCATATTATCTATACCCACGAGCGTGTTTCTGCTTTTTATAAATTAGCCAAAATTCTCTCAGCTTTACCAAAGCCGCCCTTTGACCTCTACCTCGCGGCTCTCTTCCGTGCTGAAAGCCATTCTGGCTCTCCACATCCAGGGTCCACGCTCATGGGGGCTCTGAGATAGATGGCCTTCATCGCTGAAAGAGACCCTCCCTGGAAGGTCAATATCGTTTCCAACAAGTCAACTCTCCCTTCTTGGCCGTATTTGCCAGTATAAGCTTGGTATTGTTGCACACAAGATCTGGTATCCTCCGATGTGGACCCAGGGGCCAAAAGGCCTCTCCAAAACAACATGCCTTCTTCTTAGGCTTGCGGTGAAGCCGACCTTGGTCACTTCCTCGCAACGAGTATATACAGGCCGGGTCTTGCTTGAGGTGAAAGATCCCAAGCTGTCGGGGCCTCGGAGAAACGCACGTCTACGCGACGGTATCGCCGAGCTAGAAGCATCTTTAAAGGGAGCTTTGTCTGGCTTTTAGCATCATGCAGCTTGCAGATTTTGGAGTTCTGTTCTGCGGTACTTTGGGAAGGAACCAATACCCCTTGAGCGCTGGAGTTGCATTAGACTACTGGGCTTGAAGCACGGGCTGGTTCATGATGCACGTGGCTGGCCACGAATCGACGCTTGCGGTGATGGCGCGGGGAATGTAGGAGAGGTTGACGATTCCAATGCATGACCTCATGACTGTGTCGGTGTATCGAATCACTCTAGGCATGGCCGAACAATCGCCAATTACGAGTGATGAGATCATGACTTTGGACGGAGTCGCCTATGGCCGGGTGATGTAATCGTAGAGTTTAAATACTATAAAATATCCTGACGCATTGCTATCCTCTCTCCTGCACCTCACATCACTCATCTATACTCCTCCCATACATACCAGTGTCAACGGTACATACAGCATATCAGCACTCATCATGTCGGACAAGCCTATGGACGCCACCAACCTGAGCAAGGACACCATGCCCAAGGCGATGGATGCAGAGGGTAGCATTGGCAAGCAGTTCACTGGTTTGTTTCTCATCCATGCACACAAGTATTGCACTAATCCATCAACCAACAGAGCAAGGCGCTATCGGATCAATGGGTCAAAAGATTGGTGGTCCCTTCGCCAAGGAGGGCATGATTGGGAAGCAATTCACGCCCGAGGGCAGTATCGGCGGGACTGTTCAGAACGCCATGGGCGGAGAAAAGAAGGCAAAGGAGTAACTGGGCGGTCTCCCCTGGGTTCTGGGGCCTATATTAGTAATGGAAGTATCTGCTCTTCATTTTCTTGCTGGCTCTGTTGATGATGGACATTTTTTAAGCACGTCTCCCACTACCTTTGGAGGATTCTAAAATGCAACCTACCATGATGGCTCTTATAATATTGATTACCCTCTCAAGGTCATTCTCAATGAACTGACGTTAGATATGTCCATTAAATCCTCCCCGTCATCTTCTCCAGGCTATGTGCTCATTCACCAACCTGCACTCAAAGAGGCATTCCTCGCGAAGGAAACGGCCCCCAAAAAGAGCCAAGGCTTGCAGCCCCCTTACCATATGCATGATTTCTTACGTGAGCTTCTTGGCAAATTACCAAGGACCTTGCTAGAAGGAACAAGGGCTGGGAGCGGAGAGGAGGGGCGCATCGTAACCGAAGTCCCAGATGCAGACGTATAATGACATGAGTGTACCATCCGCGGCCAATCAAGGTCATTAACTTGGCGCGCTGAAACCAGTTCGTCGGTACCGACCAAGAGTCCCTGGTGCGGGGGCTGGATCCTTTGAGTGGAGTGTCAAGGCTTCCCCTGGCCCGCCGATCTTCAGGACTCTTCCCTTGTCATCACCAGCATGTATGTCATCAACAGCGTTTGCGAGAAGGTGGTTGAATGGATCCACGTGTCATACAACGAAATTAAATTTAGATCTACTCAAAAACACCCAGCTTCCAACGCCGTGCCAGAGACGCCACCAACACCATTTACCGTATCATCATTTCGTTCTGAAACATAGCTCATCCTGGAGAAGAAAGACGAATACTACACACTAGGTGACATATCACTGCCAAGAACCCCTCAGCCCTGCAGCTCCTGCACCGCCCCCGGAGCCTTGGATTCCTGACGGCCGTCCATCTCAGCGTAGGACTGATACACAGGCTGTTGGTGCATGTCTGGGTGGGCGGGGGTGGACTCAGGGAGGTAATGCTTGGGCTGATCGGCCGGGGCTCGCTTCCTTCTGAGGACCAGCCAGACCGCCAGAGCGGCGCCGATGGCAGCAACGGGTATGCCGACTCCCAGGCCAATCTTGAGACCCATATCGCTGTCTGAAGTGTCAGACTCCTTGCCGTTGTTTTGTTCCTCGGCTTCTGAAGAAGGGTTTGTCTCGGTGGAGGTGGTCGATGAGACGGATGAGGTAAAGGTGGAAGCTATTGACGATGTCGTTGTCTCGGGAGCTTCGCTCGAAGTGGTGTCTTTTCCTTTGGCTGAGCCCTCGGGGTTGCCTTTATCGTCGATGAAGACTCCACGGCCGGCATCGCAGCAGCCACTGTCATTGTCGCAGCAAAAACTACCATCCTCGCATCTCTTCACTCGTGGAAACCGATTGTTGACCTCCTCTGTAAGTCAAGCATCGGTTAGTGTGCCTCACAGAACAGCATGCTTGGGCAACTCACCATAGACGCAGATGGCTGCGCACTTCTCCTTGCTGTAGGGCTTCACAGCACAAGGGCCTCTCACAAACTCGTCCACAGTTTGCCCTTTGTTCTTGCAGAGTCGATTGGACATGCATGTCGCGTCTGCACCGCAGCAGGTAGAGGAGCCGGGGCACCGCTTGTTGCCGGTCCATGGAATCCCATCAACTCCCCAGCATGTATCATCCTGAGCAAAAGCTGGCTGGTGCAGCAGAGCCAGAGTGATGATGACCCAAAGACGCATGATGTTTGAGAACAGAAAAGAACGAGTGGCAGTAACGGTCAGGAAGAGGGGGGAGGGAGGATTATGGATGGAACGAGAGCGACGATCAGAGTGTGGGAGCACAAGACTTTAAGTCAGACTCAAGACCAACGGATCATCCTTCGGTGTGGGGGCGAGATGCATTTCCAACCTCACTGTCAGTTATTGGCCAGGATGAAAGGGTATTTCAGTGGCTGCGGTTACACATTCAGCCCAAAGCCGCTAGATCAAGGACCTGCATGTTCAGCTCTCTTTCAAGAGCATCAAGCGGCTGGCGCTTCCTGCTCGGCTCTGCGTTTGGATTCTGATGCACTCGTTCCATATCTTGAAGTTGCCAAGCACTCCATTCTCCATGAAGCCAGGGTATCTTTGAATTCTCCTCATCCCCTGGACATTCGAATGTGACTTTTCCACACTGCAGGCCCTGACCGACAAAGGCAAGAGTTAAAAGTAGGTCTCGGTACCAACAGATAGAGGAGCAAGAAAAAGTTGAGTGCTTGGTGAAACCAGGCCGGCGGGCAGAGTTGCAGTGTAAAGACCGACAACCAACAACCGACAGGGGTGATGATCCAATGGTAACGGTCGATGATTCTCCACTACGTAGTACAGGCAGAACAGGATGAGATTATCGTCAAAGACAGCAATGATCAAGCATTTGGGGTGGGGGAAGTGATTTGAAAGACACGATATTTATCCTAGAAAAATGCTGTTCAAATAGACACCAAACAAGGCTACACACACCAGAAGAGACATTCGTCGTCCTCTCGTCTCGTCCTGATTCACCCTCGCAACCTTGTTTCGGGGCTGACCAGGGGCGCCTCGAGCTTCGTCGTGGTTGGTCAAGCCAAGATGATCGTCGCCAAGCCAAGAGACAGTGGGCCTACGCCTTTTCTCTTCCCTTCCCTCCCGTGACGTCGGCTCAATTAGCTTCCGGGTTCCATTTATCACGACCCCCCCCCCCCCTGGCCTTTACACTTCCCAATCTTTCAATCTCATCTCAGAGTCCACGTCACGTCAACACGACCATCTTTCAACGATGACGCTGGAATCTGCCATGGGCCTTGGACATCGCTTTCGAGATCCGCGACGTATTCTCGTGCGTCTGGGCATCTTTGTGTCCTTTTCCATTCTTCTGCTTCTTGTCGCTTGCAGAGGCTGGCCCTCGGAGTGGCTGCGCGTCGATTGGTCGCAATTGTCCCAGGCTGAGCTTGACAACATCACAGCCACGGCAAGGGAATTTGCCGATCATGAGATTAAACCACCGTATAAAGACCAGTTCTGGGAGGTTGGGCAACGGTCGAGACAACTGAGTCAATGGATATCTCAGTCTGACAAGTTGAACCCGGATTCCTATGTCGCAAAGGAGCTGCTCGCCACCATCGAGACGACGGCTCAACAACTGTTCCCCTTCCTCCGGAAACCAGCGCGCAACCCAGGATCAAGAGCGCCTTTGTCTGATCTGCGCAAATCTTTCGTCAAAAGCTCGCGCGGCATCATCATTCCCGTTGGAGGAGGAGAGCAGGCGATCCGGTTTGCCGGCCATTTGATCGTCTCCCTTCGAAAGGTTCTGGGTTGCACGCTGCCAATCCAAATCGTCTATGCTGGCGATGACGACTTGTCAAAAGAAGAGCGCGACAAGATTTCCAGCCTGGAGGGGGCCAAGGACATTGAATTCCTCAATGTCTTTGACGTTTTCGACGACTCTGCCATGAAGCTCAAGGATGGCGGATGGGCTATCAAGGCATTCGCCGTGCTCGCCTCGAAATTCGAACAAGTCATCCTCCTGGATGCCGATGCAGTCTTTCTGCAAAAACCCGAGACACTCTTCTCCCAGAGACCCTACGTCGAGAAGGGCGCCTACCTGTTCCACGATCGCCTGCTATGGCAGCATGCCTTCCGATCAAGACACGACTGGTGGAAGGACCAGATCAAGATCCCCTCGCCGGAGATGAACAACTCGCTGGTATGGACCGAAGACTATGCCGAGGAATGCGATTCCGGCGTCGTTGTCGTCAACAAGGCCCGCGTCGATGTCCTCGTCGGCATGCTCCACGTGGCTTGGCAGAACACATACGACGTTCGCGAAGAAGTCACATACAAGTTGACCCATGGAGACAAGGAGTCTTGGTGGCTCGGCCTAGAACTGGGCGGCTCGACATATGAGTTTGAGAAGCACTATGGCTCCATGATAGGTTGGGCCGACGACGCCAACGCACAGAACGTCACCAAGGTGTGCAGCTTTGTCATTGCACACACAGACGACAAGGACAAGTTGATATGGTACAACGGAAGCTTGTTAAAGAACAAAAAGGTGGACCCCAAGGGATACGAGGTTCCGGAGTACTGGATGGTGGATGGAAAGTGGCACAAGGGTGCTTCAAAGGCGGACATGAGCTGCATGGATGGTTCAGAGGCCATTGAATTGACTAATGAGGAGAAACGTGTGCTCAAGGAAAGCATCACCGCGGCAAAAACGGTAGACAAGGCTCTGAAGCTGAAGCTGGACTAGAGGCATGGCGGTTTTAAATGTTGACATGATATTATAGCGATGTAGTTTATACCTGAACAAATGGCATTTATTCTGTTATCATAGTTTTCGACGTGTCGTGATTTGGAATTTGTTGTCATGTTTACCGATGTCCAGAGTCTAATAGTAGTTGCAACCTGATGAGTAAAGGCAAGGATGTACCAAGTCTGAGCTCGTTTGAACACTGTTCCTAACAAATACATCTGGTTGGCAACATTGGAGGGGTTTGAGAAGGATGAACGTGTCTGGGATTAAGCAGCTCCTGGCTTCTACGCCTGAGCGTTCTAGATTTTGCATGACTTGAGCAATCTTTCCAAATCCAGCGTCATGGATACTCAAAATCTCCTTCGGGGCAGTGATGGGCTGAAGTCACGAAGTCGCACCCTGGTTGAAATGTCCGCACGAGAGAAGATTGAAAAATGCCGAAGGCGGTTTGCGCTATTTCTTTTCACACGAGAGGTATAGTTGGGTGTGCCAAGGTAACTTGTGGAGGTATAAAAGTAACCAAGAAGCATACGTTCCAACTCGCCCTCTACATTGAGCCTATGCTAGGCTTTTCTCCAGTTGAATGGAAGGAGATGAGTACATCGGGCCAGATTTCCCGGGCATGTTATCAAGTTATTTATTAGATATTATTTCGGGGACCGTACATGACGTCCCTGCTACCCTGCATTTAAGCCACGTGAACCCCATGGGATCTAACTGACAAATACTTGTCCCTCCCTAGATGCGACGCCCTTGACGTCTAGCACCTGCACCGCGCTCCCGTTCTCTCTTTGTTGGATTGGGTGCCATCTTCGCAAACCCGCTGATGTGTTGTTGCATCACAATCATCGGGCTCGTTGGTAGGCTGTAGGTTGGGGTCGACGTTGGCATCAACAGCAAGATCATTGCCCCTAAGCTCACCGAGATACGCCTGGGAGGGGGTAGGGCTTGCCTCCGTGTCCTTATCGGCCAGAGAGTCACGGTGTTTGTTGGATCGCTTTTGGGCGGACGAATGACGCGGGGAAGATGTGGTGGCTTCGCTGGCACGTCGCTTTGCGCCGGATGACCTCGTACTCGGCCTGCTCTTTTACCATAAGATGCGGATCGATACATGGAACGCTGGTGGCTTTACACTTTCTCGTAGGAACAGAACACACTAACCACAGCTGATTCTTGACCACTTTCTGCAGGTTTCACCAGAGAGATCGCACGCACTTCTCGATGGGACTGGTATCATAGAAGATAGTAATTGCAACTGATCAATTGCTAGCAATGAAGACCGCGTCAAGGAAGGGGCCCAAAAGCTGCCTCCGGCCTCAATACAGTTGAAGAAGATGATGATGGCGAAAACAGCTCGTAAGCTGCTTGCCCTTTTCTACCTATCTCAGCAACCTACCTGGCGTGCACGCGCGGAATGGAGAGTCATTGAGGAGCAGCCTGGTAACTTGCTTGCTGGCAGTAAATACTCGAGGAACAGTATTAGTCCTCTTCACTAGAAGGATTCTATTAAGCCAGATAGTAGCGGTTCTGCCTAGAGCTGGCAGCGTCTCTATTCAAGTCCACATATAAAAGAAGATGAATGCCGACCTCCGTCACTAATCTATGAATGTGTCGCCTAAGCCCAAGACCGATAGGTCGTTCCGTACTTGGATTCCTGCGCCAATAGCTTGATGAACTCATCCGCAACCTTTTCCTCTGTATTGTGTTAGCACACAACTACCAATATAGACGGAGATAACTTACCAACTCGTTCAGACACATGCAGCTCGTCGAACCAGAAGAAACTCTCCCTGGCCTCCTTTTCAACTGGACAGTCGAGGAATTCACCAATGGCGCAGTGCCTATAGTGACCAGTGATGTTGGCAGGTGCATCAAGGTACTCCTCGGGAGCCTTGAGCAGGTCGTTCATCAGGCCGTGGAGGTCAAAGAAGGAAAACGTCGCGCCCGGCCATCGTTTCTCGACGATGAGCTGGAAGGGCACACCGTACTGCAGCATCGTCTTGGCGCTGGTGAGATACTCCATGAGCTTGTAGTTGTAGTCGGTCGTGTTGTAAGCAGTCTTGTTGAGCCAGGCTGGGTTGTCGAGTCTGCCGCCCTGATCGGGGATGAGGTAGGCGGGGGAGCGTTCTGCGGCAGGGGGAGTGATGGCGATGAAGTGACGGCCACCAGTCTCGTAGAGTGCGTCAAAGACGTCCCATACACAGCTTATGTACGAGGTGATGTTGGTGCCCCGGGCATTGGAATCGGTCAGGAAACCATTGGCAGTCAAGTCATTTCCTCCGATCAATACAGCATACGCAGTGTTGTCAGCTGTGCGGTTGCCATACAGCTCATCAAACTCAAGGTCGGCCTTGAAGGCTGGGACCTGCTCATCCAGGACAGAGGGGAAAGGCTTCCCGGGTGTGAGGACGAACTGGCGCTCGACAATCTTGTTGGAGCAAGTGGCTCCACCGACGGCGTAGTTGAAGCTCTTGGCGCCAGTCTTGCGAGCAACCATTCGGGGCCACTTGTAGCCGCCGCTGGTCGTGGTGTTGCCGTTTTCGGGGAGCATGGTTCCAGCGGGAGGTAGACCTTGATGCTCGTAGACGTAGTTGAGGCGGTTTTCATCAGAGAAACTGTCACCAAAGTTGACTAGGTTCTCGAGGTTTAGGCAGGAGGATGCCGCGAGTTGCGCCATGGAGGCAAAGACAAGAACTGACTTCATGGCGAAGAATTGAGAAGAGGCTGGGAGAGAATGATCAAGTCTGTTGATTGCTGCCGAGTTGCTTATCCAACTCAAAGCAAAGGCTCGAGTCGATCTTTATACACGAAAAGGAGTCTAGGATCTTAATTCAGCTGGCCAAAGTGGTAATTGACCCGGGTGGCGGTGTATCTAGGCAAGGACTGGTTAATTTACCAGTCCCATCAATTAACGTCAGCCATGAAGACGAACTTGATTCAAGTTTTCAGCTCTTGACCAAGTCAGACGCGGCCAAGATCTTGGGGAAGTGGGCCAGGATTACGCCCAGCATTGGCTCCAGATGCAACTCTTGATATTTTTCCTAAAAGGACATAGCGGGATCCGCAGATTGCAACGTTGATCCTGACACGCCAAGAGTCAGCCCTTTCTTCGGCTTTTTCCCGCTGGTTGCCCCTTGTAGGGCTGTGAAACGATTGCATCAACATTCCGCTACTACACCAGCTTGACCCGTCTCCGTTGACCAAAGGTGTATTCATCCTCGGCAGGCTGGTCAACATCCCACCGAAAACAACCCAACCGTTGGAGAGCCCCTTGATCAGTGTCGTAGGCGATGATACCAGACACGTAGTACAACCAAAGGGGGTCTCCCTTTTCCATATTGCCAGCGTTTATATACTTGTCAAGTAGTATGTAAAAGACACATGTAGCTGTAGGAGGGAGCTCATCTACGTCCAGGTCAAGGGCGATCCACATATCTCGGGCTTTCGACGAGTCGTGGCGGAATTCGTCCAAACTGCGACAGAGAATATCACACTCGGCCTCCAGTTGCACATGACCCGGTTCAGAAGAGACGTGTAGAAGTGAGAAGCCTTTATATGGTTGCTCAGAGTCCATCTCGACCGAGAGAAACATGACAGGACTGTCCAGACAGGCCCAGGACCACGTTGGGGCTCTCTTGGATCTGCTCGTGATTGGTCGGAAAGGAAGATGGCCCTTATCCGGACACAGCGGAGTGCGGTTGTCCCGTGACCAGACGAGCTGTGATGGTAGACAAGCCATCCACATGCCTGCAACATATGTCCTGTCGATGTTGGTCCTCAAGTGCTTCGACTGTAGCAGTTCATTCGCGACCCCTTGCAGAGCGTGAAGTCGATCATCAGCCACAGTAAGCGACCGTGAGGTGAACTCGCCTAGCATGTCATTCCACATTCCACCCAGGAACAATGCCGACATCCAGCCGTCTCCCTGGCTTTTGTGGCGAGTGTCGAGCATATCAAAGTGCTTGGTTCCAAGTGCGTACAGCTTCGAGATGCTGTTCCGATTGACGTTGCCCAGGTTAAGGAACCTTCCATGGCTGGGGTGACAGTGGCAATGCAGGTCGTAACTTGAGAAGATCAGGATGCGCCGGGAGAGAAAGGCCTCTTGGAAAGCCCATCCACGAGTCCGTAGGACATCTGGGTAGATCTCGGCCAAGTCATGTCTTGCCGCCAGAGTGACCCTGCCGACTCGAGGATGCTCTGGAAGGTGGGCAGGCATTATACAAGAACACTCTGGTGTGAAAACCCTGGACACCTTGAGGAAGCCGTCCGAGGCCTTTCGGGCGTGTGAAGATGCGATGGTGACGACGGCATTCCGGTAGATGGTGCCCATTTTCCCAATCTCAGATAGTTTATCTTCTGGGCTGTCCTGGATTATGCACAGAGCATCAATCCACAGATACCGAATCCCAAGTCTTCGCGTGACGTAAACAGCGTCTTGAAGGGTCTTTGGCAGCTTCTCGACTTCAACCCCAGATATTAAAGTCTCAAGGTTGCTCTTGGTGGCTGTCAGGGGCTGAGGCCCACCCCAGCAGTAACTCAGCGCTGCGTACCTCTCGCATTTGCCTGCAGTCTTCTCCTGTAAACGGACGATGAGACCAAGGCTGGAGTCGACGTCCAGAACACGGGTTGGAAGCTGAGATTCCGCAGCGGGAACGCATCTTTCATGGCAGCCTCCTACACAGTCGTCAAGCCATTTCTTTGCTTCTTGCATGATATCACCGTCAAGGAAGCTCGTTTGCATCGGCCGATGAAAGAAATACTTTGCTGCAGGATCATCTTGTAGCTGATTAGCATAGGTAGTGAAGGGGAAAGAACGAATGATTCTCACCAAAAGATACCATGATGGCGATAGAAATCATGTTTTGCCATACCCATCTTTCTTTTGAAACCTTGGGTGGCTTCTCGTGAGTGACTTGGCCACCATCGAGCCATACCCTATCGCCCAAACCGTCACGTTTACGCCTCTCCCAGCTTTCAGCAAAATAATATTCCAATGTAGGTGGCGACAACTCTCTACACCCCCGGGAGACAAACCAGACTGGTCTGTTTTTCTTTTCCTCAGATAACTGCCGCCCGAGGAAGCTGGGGTTCTCCCAGCCCTTGCGCAGAATGATCTCGCACAGCTGGCAACCCTGCTTGGCACTTTTTAGGATCTGGTGCATGTTGTGATGGCGATACCCGGGTAAAGTGTCCAAGGCCTTGAGACCTTCTGGAGTGCACATCATGCCAGCGCAGGTTGGACAGTATCCAGCCTTCCTGGCGATGGACCTCGCAGACTTAGGGTCCCAGGCCTGGAGAATGAAATCCATGGCGGACATGTGTTGACGGTACAGTTTTGGGAGGCCGTTAGGTACTGGGCTTTGAAACTTGGTGATAAGCAATGAGGGTCTTTTGAACAGGAGGCCTACTAACAATGCATCATAGTAAGCGGGCTCTGGGTTCTCGCTGGCTGAATTTATGCAATGCGACGGGGGCCTCGGGGACCAGGCTGAGACCTTGATGCTGCCTGGACTGGCGTCTTGACTGTTGAGAAGTGCATTATTTGCTCTTGTGACTACGTAGTAGGCTCCCTTTGACAGTAGAAATCAAGATTGAAAATAAAAAAATCAGAGTGGACGCTAATATATATATAATAATTGGGTTACAAGTAGCGTATAGATTCATAAGTCAACGTATTTTAATATCTGGTGACGATAGCGAGCCAAGGGAATGAAAGGAGATGGATCAAAAATCCACGTAAAAGCACTGAAAAAGGCCCACTGAGCCTCTTCCTGGCTTAAACAAGTTGAGGTTTATGTGTGCCTGATGGGTGATTGCGATTTTACAATGTTGGTGAGGGAGACGGGGAAATGCGGATGCAAGCTGTTATCACGTGACAATGGTGCATCGGGCCTGGCCAGCACCCTTTGTAGATCTCAAAGCTACCTAGGTACCCAAGCAGTCAGGCTGTGGGATAGAATAACCGCTCGGCAATGATGACTACACCGACAAGGACAGGCCAGAGCTGATATAAATGATATGGGCTGCCATAACTTAACCAAGGGGCTACTCTCTTTACTTGAAAACCACTCGTCTTACCCCGCGCTCTCGATCCTCAACCCGAACCTTCCACCATCCCAACCGCTCCCGTTGGCGATATTGCCTGAGCTACAAGCTACCCAGCAAACCCGTATTCGACGCTTGGCTTCAAGGGCTAGTTTAACCACCTCTCGCTAGCCTCGACCGTCCGTTTGTTTGCGGCCTTGTTTAAATCCCTCGTTGATCTCTTGCCACGATGTCGTCGCCGGACGAGACAAAGAAGTCGATAGAAGAGCTCGGCTTCTTTTGTCAAGAGGATCCCGACATAGGAAAACGAGTCGATGCAATTTTTAACGAAATTGGGTACTACTTTAAAAACACACCCGGCCTGACATTCATCAAGACCAACATATTCGAGAATCAAGTACAATAAACCGACCCTCCAACGCCCTATCCAACATGTACTAACAGGTAGAAGAAAGTCCGGTCCACTGTTGAAGCCTTCTTCCCAAAATCTTATTTGGCCGTGGTAAAATCATACGGGCCAACCGACTACGACTGCTGTTGGATGAACCGGCAACATCCAGAGCCCAAGGTCTTGATGGTCCACTTGTGGACGAGTGATTCAGTCGTCATGTTCCACGTTCGCTCTCATAAGAATTTCCTCATGGCCCACGAGGCCCCAAATGGCTTGTTGAAAGTACCCCCAGAGAGTCTTGGCCTCCCTGGGATTGTCAGCAAGACTGTGGTGATGAAGGCGGGTGGCTTGTATGCATCCCTTTCCGGCTGTCGACGCTTTTACTGACGAGTCGGAGGTCTATCATGGATGCGAGGACTGGTTTTAGGATGTTGAAAGGTCGGGCCATTGCCTTCGCATTTGTCGTACCCGACGAGCTTCCATATTGGGCCAAGATGGGTCTGCCGGAGGGTTGTGGACTCGAAGCGATTGTCCAGCAGATGCGGGACACAAGCGACTGTATAGGTGCCAATTTCGAGTTCCAAGCACCAAAACGGCCACAGTAAACCGAGATTTGGATCACTTTCTAATTCCCGAACCTCTGCCCAGTGCTGATATGGTTAGCTGATGGTTGATCAGAGGTGGAGTCAACCTCGTGCACATCCTCATCAACAAGAGTGTCTGCGCCCGACTCTATGGATGAGTAGTCAAGGTTCAAGTATGGCTCATCAATGGTGTATGAAAATACAAGGGCAGGTCGGAGTTGAGCATCGTGGTAGTCTATGGTAGACAGATTGAATGGAGAGAGAGTCATAGTGCAGTTGAGATCCATTTCCTGTGAGAAGTCGTTCATATCATTGTCAGGAAAGATTTAGCCGGCAATCATATCGTCTAGGTTAACATTCTCTTCTTGAGAGGAGCCGTTCAACTTTGTCGCGTCTGTTACGTGTGAGGGAGAGCAATGAAAGGCAACCTGGCGAGGTACTGACCTGTGCTTGCATCGACTGGCAATGGAAGATGTTCTATCTTCGGTCGTAACTGGCAGTGTGTCTGAGCAGTGTCGCTTCTTGTGGCTCTTGTTCTCTTTCGACGTGTTGGTATCGTGCGCCTCTGTACACTCTCTATTGGATGTGGCTGAATCTAGCATCTCTTCCAGCCAAAGATCCGTGGCTTGATGCAGAGTGCGCCGGTTTTCTCTCATCTGCTTGTCCTTTTCCTTGGACAGGATTCCGGTCTCTTGTTGCTCAAGCCGAGTTGGGCATGCGTCGTAGTGTGTGACATACTTTCGAACACGTAATATCAGAACATTGCAGAAGAGGCATCGCTCCTCGCAATCCTTGTCTTGATTGGTATCAACATGCTTGTTCTGTAGCACTCAACTGTAAGAGAAAATATACGGGACTCAGCATGCCGAACCAGGTTCTTTCGCCGATCGAGTGAGGGGCCCTTCAGTTTGCCAGCGCAATCTGGATGAGGGCATTTCCAAGGCCGAGTTCGAGACTGATTCTCGGCAGCTTGATTGGGTGAAGGCCCTGATAAAGCACTCGATTCAGCGCTTACTGGGCGCGGTTGGGCTGAAATATGGTGCAAACAGACTTGAAGCTCTTGCAGGAGCTCAGTAGCACGGTGCTAACGCGGGTTAGAGGCCGATCATTTAGCTTCGTTGGAATAGAGGTTTTCTTGTTGTACCTTGTGATATTGAAGATGATTTCGATAAGCGCCATCGCTTTCAAAATGCTCCAGACAAACGCTACATTCAATTGTAGACATTTTGAGTGGTCTTGGATGGAACAAACATAAAGAAGATGAATCAAGAGGCGGGTGCGTGAAGCATATCCTTGCTGCTGTTGGTAACCGCCCAACAATGCCTGCCCCCAGAGTGGGGCCGACGAGATAACCAATACCTACTGATGCCATGCCATCTACGAGGCGGAAGTCACATGTCCTGGTTGCATGGCTGGGCTGTCTGGGTATATAAACGCCCATTCCTTCGAGCCTAACTTTGTTCACTCTTTTGTTCGCAAGCAGATCCAGTTTCCAACATATCTCGTCGTGTGTTATAGATCAACTCTTAGCTCAGGTCCGTATATCCTTTCCCCCGTGCCCTGTGATAATTACCGATAAAGGCATCTTAATCCCTTGGTAAACTTAGACAAGAAAGACTATTATAAGTGCTTGCGATATATGCGGCGGAAAAGGCAGAGATAGCGACCATGCCTATGCTATATATAGTTTCTCGGGGAACAGAACACACCTACGCATAGTCAGAATGTAGTGTGTCAAAAAGGGGTCTGGCTCCAAAGGTAATATTCTTCTCTATAATAGAAAGAGAGAAAAGAAAGGGGGGTTTATGAGCATCCCGCTCACTGGGATAAATCGTACGATAAAGAGAGAGGATTTATCAAATGATTCAATAAGAGAGAAGTCAAAAATTTATAATAATAAGGCCAAAAATTGAAAATATGTGTTGCGCGATGATGATCTGAAGAGCTTCTCCCCTTTGAGTCTCTTTAGAGAGCTGCTGACTAATACGACCTCGTAAATTCCCTGTACCATTCCTCCTTGCCGTGCCTTCTTCCCACATAGCCTTATCTCTGGTGCGGGGAACATAAGCGACGAAGTAACCCAAACCCTTCAAGAATCTCTTTAAAAAATCTCTATAAGAAACGGAAACAACTTAGTGCAAAGGCCCTCTGGAGTGTATCCCCCCGGCCGAATAAATATCTACTACTACTCTTTAAGAATATGTGGGTTTAACCACCTTTCCTGGTCGCCATTAGCCATAATTACACATGAGTATCTCAACCCGACCCATCACCTCCGGGCCAGACGGCGCCTCTCTGGCGGATGACCGGCCCTCGCTATACCCGGTACCCCTCAGCAAGGACCCGGCACCATGCAAGATATGCTGCGGGTTGGACGCTGAGGCAAATGAAGGCGGCTCTCGAGCGTTGAAGCTGTGCAGCATAGGCGAAATAGCCCAGTCTGCGACCGACGGCTGCTTTGGGTGCGTCCTTCTCGCGGATGGCCTGGCGGCATCAAAGATCGAAGAGCTTGAAGAGACCCGGGTTCACATCATCCTGCAAGCTGGAATGCCTCTTCGAATCGAGTCATCTGAGTTTGATCTCGAGTTCTTTGTACCAACCGAAGCATCACGACCATGGCCTTGCATTGGGCAAGCCAAAGCTGTCCCCAACGTCATGGACGCGGAGGGCGCAGCTGGACTGATCAGGGCATGGTTGAGCCACTGCCAGGTAGACCACTCCAATTGCCAGGCGCCTCTCGAAACGCAAGACAGGAGACCTCGACGTTTCATTCAACTCCTATCCGAGAACAAGCTCCAATTGGTCTCAGGCGCTAGAGTCACGGCAGACTATATTGCCCTCAGTTACTGTTGGGGCTGCGAGGGCAATTACACCACGACAGCCGAGGCAGTCAAGGAGATGATGCAGGGTATCGCGTACAATGAGCTCCCAAAGACGATATGCGACGCTGTCGACATCACCAGGCATTTGGGCGTCGAATACCTTTGGGTTGATTCCATCTGCATCATCCAGAACGATCAAGACGGTCTCGACTGGAGGACCGAGTCGGCCAAGATGGACGCCATCTATGAGGGAGCGCTCCTTACACTGTCGGCGACGAGGTCTAATTCCGTCGTGTCAGGCTTCCTTCAACCCCGTGAGATAGCCCAGCGGGAAACGAATGGAAAAGGGAAAAGCAAAGCGACGGTTGGTCAAGAGGACGTCTGCCGAGCCGTTTCTTGCAAACAATCCAATGGCGAGAGTGCACAAGTCTTCGTCCGGCCTCGCCTTCCACATGACGCAATCATCCCCGAGGATGCCGACGCATCGCGTTACCCTGTCCTAGCCAGGGGCTGGACGTTCCAGGAGAGGCTCCTCTCCACCAGGACCGTCCATTTCCTCCCGCAGGAAATCGTCTGGGAGTGCCGATGCGACTTCTGGTGCGAGTGCATGGGTTCGCAAGCGGACCAGCTATGGAAAACAGGCAAGACGCGTGGCTCTTTGTATAACAGAGCGATGAGCGATCCCGTGAGCCTAGACTCGACGTTTTTGTGGCAGTCGTTGGTTCAGCAGTATTCAAAGCGGACGCTATCTGTTCAGGGCGATCGGTTACCGGCTATGTCTGGCATTGCGAGGCGATTACAGCAGGCAGACCCCAAATTAGGCAAATACCTCGCAGGGCTTTGGGAGAAGGATCTGTTGTGGCATATTCTCTGGCAAGTTGACCATGAACAACTTGAAGCTTTGATGCCGCAGTCTGCATTCGACGGTACAAGTCGACCTGAGCTTGAGTCTTCCCGGTCTCTCACCGGCTCGTTCTGCGATGCATCACCGTACAAGAGGAAGCTTCGAACTCCTACGTGGTCGTGGGTTTCAACCCCGTGGCCGGTGCAATGGTCCGCTGCAAGCGACGAGATACTTCGGGGTCACAAAGCTTGCGCTGAATTCCTAGAAGGGAGCTGTGTACACGACCCTATCAACCCAATGGGAGATGTCATGGACGGAGAGCTCGTGCTGAACGTATCAGTTGTCATGGCCGAGCTCTCGACGTACCACGGTGGCAGTTGGAAGTTGACGAAGGGTTCAGGCTTGGAGATGAGAAGGAGCCGCACCGAGGGGATGTTTATTCCTGATGGGACCGTGAGCGACATCGGCTTATCGGCGGGCGACAAGATATACTGTGCTCTGATTCTGGAGTACGACAAGGATGGGCACCGCATCTGGGTAGCTCTGGGCCTTCGCCGTCTCGAGCCCGAAGAGGACGACAGGAGTGAGCGGCCTTTATCCAAAAAAGGGTCGTTGACCGCGAGTGGTCTTACGCAGTGGATCAACCCGCGGAATAACAACCGCCTCTGGAAACGAAATCCAGCTCTAGACTGGAGGGCTGAATTATCCCGGAGGCAGAAGATGATGGAGGCACAAGACAGGCAGCCCTTGGAACAGTGGGAGCTGGATATGATGGGGAAGGAAATAAAACTGGATCAAAGATTAAGGAACGACGGGAGTCAGGGACGGAACGTTCACCGCAAGAAACATCCGGAGAAGTATTACCGTGTTGGCCTTGTGATGGGAAAAGGCCCTGCTCTTCCGAGAGTTGGTACCCGTTCAACAGTGTGGCTTGAGCCTTCTGACTGGTTTAGTAATGTTGATCGTCGCCGGTTGAGTGTGACATGATATAGCCGGGCAATTGGGTTAAACAAGAATGACGTTTGATATAAATTCCTAGATAGTCTGGGCCTATCCCAGCTGCCTACTAATAATTCAGCAGCAATATTGCCCCCTACTAAGTATTGGCCCTTCTTCAGGACACGCTCGGACCTTTTCGACCGAAACTGTATCTACCGATCCCCTCCATTGGGACGAAGCCCGTTACGAACAGGCGACAGCTGATGTGTCGTCGCTGGCCCAGCGTCTTGAGAACGTTCAGTTACAAGACAACAGCTCTTCAGCTGCGACGCCTTTGTATGTGACCACATACTACTCCAGCCACCAACGACGCATTTGTTTTCGGACCGCAGATGGTAGCGAAGTTAGGACTAGGGAAAGTGAATGGGAGTCAACCTATGCTGAGTACGACGGGCAAATGGTTCCCTGCTTTTTGTACACCAATGAATCGGGCCAGTTCTACACCTGGACGCATGGAACTGGCGATGCCGCGGCAGAAGGGGGCAAGAACCAGAGCAAGGGCAAGGAGAAGAAGCGCAAAGACAAGAAAGGCAAGGGTCATAAGCGATGATCTTGTTTGGTACAGCAAGTTTGAGCTCGGGATTGTATAGGAGACCAAGTTTTGTTCACACACCTATCTACACGTGATACTTTCTGCCTACTTGCACGTGACGTCGATGTTCATTGAAATGCCAGCACGCACGCTCCTTACCCATGCATCTCCCTCACCATCCCTATTTTCTACCCTTCGCGCACATGGACTATACTTGCGAAGACAGTCTTTACAATGGCCCTGATAGCGATGCCATTTTTAGGAGAAGCACTTCTCGCTGGCAAACGATTCTTTCCAGGGCCAAAACCACCAAGGCGATTCCAAGCTCGAGTCTAGATCTGACGCAGTGTCTTGATCGCATCCCTTGTCTTCCTGACAAAATTCCAAGCGACGTGAGATTTTTGGAGGGCTTCTCTACATGGCTGGATTTAAACTTTTCCTGTTCAGTCAAGGAGAAGACGGAGAGAAAGAAGCGGCTATTCCTCGAAAAACCTCACCCAACTATCTGCTCGATATCGCCTTCGTCAAACTTTCGTGTTTGGCAAGGGAAAAGGAACAATGGCATCGCGTTGTTGATGCTAGGATGGGCATATACCTTGAGTGCCAGCCTGGCGGAAAGACGCGGTCTGTCAATGGAATATCCGCCGCTGCCTGATCCGCCGACACAGCTCGCTTCAACGGTACTGAACCTTGAGTACGCTTCCCCAAGCGAGCTGAGATGGTGGAAAGCGATTGTGGCACCCGGACGCGGATGGTTTACCACGGAGTCAAAGATATCACCCTGGGCAACCGTGGTTCAGGACCTCGACATCAGTATCGAAGGCAACGATGAAAGTAACCAACATCCACCAACAGCACGACAAGCAGCTCACTACCTATCACGGCTTTGCGAGGCTTATGATCTGGGCTCCCAGTGCTCAGCCGCCCTTGCTGCAGCTCTGACTATCCCACTCCATTCCAGTATAAACGCTTTCAAATCGGTCGAAATCGAGTTACCTAAACCATCATTGACCACCTACTACGGATTTACGGAGCCACCACGACGCCCCCCAAATGAGTTTGCTCTGCTCGGCTACTATATGACCTTGAGCATGTGTCCGTGGGTCTTAGGCCCCTCTCTTTGCAGCGTGTTTTGGAGTCCAGATGTTCCATGCAGCCGGGCTGGAGCCTGGATACAACCCATTGTTGACATTTTGGAGCCTATTATCCAGAATAACGATATGGAACTACTTGCTAGAGTCATGTCGTTCAGTCCAATGTCGCCACTATGGCTCGGCCTCACCATCTGTAGCCGCAGGACTATCATCAACTGCATTCTACGATCCTTGACCAAGCTACACCCTTATTCCTTTTCCTGCCCAATTATCGAAGCAGCGGTTTGGACCGGCATGGCCCAGTCCTTCATGGATATTGGGCTATCAGGCCCTTCTGCTGATGGAATGGTTCCAAGAGCAGATGTGTGGCGGATGCGACACGACTTTTCACACCTCTACTCCAACGAAGTGTTCTCCCACACTCCTCTCTATGGATGGCCGCCTTTTGGAAGTATGCGGCCTGAAGATATCGAGCTTGAGATCCGTGGCCATCTAGCTTGCTCGCACCAATGGAAATACTCGCACTGGACTTGGTCGTATAGCGGCGAGACAGATGCTGGTCTCTTCTCAAGGGGCATACGGATCCATCACTCGGGCCAAGACCTTGCAGCTGCTGAAACAGAGGACTTGAAGACCAGAGATGTTGAAGCAGCGATGGAAATCTCCCGCAGAGCCACCGAGGTTACTTTCTGGTGGTGCTGCGACCAGGTTGAGCGAGGCTTCGGTGGAACCATTGTCCCTCACCGTTTTGGACGTGATGAACCGCTCAAGGATAAGAAAGTCGTGATCAAAGACAAGCGGTTTGTTAAAGCCTGGCTTGAGGCTGTTGAGACTGAATGAAGGACTTTGATATTCGCACAACTCGGTGCCCCTCGCTATTCTAAACAATAAGCAGCCGTGATATTGGCTGTTTTGACTATTGTGCTGAAATTGAATGCTCGGAAACTGGCGTGTTCTCAATCCTTTGGACAAGGCTGGCGTAAGGCAGACTTGGTGGCTTGTATTGACCTCCTGGTTCGGGGCGTAGCCTGGTAGCTTCGCCACGCACAATCTTCACATGGCCCCCAATCACCATGGCCGCATGGGGACGGCTTGCAGGAAAGCTGAACCCTCTGACCCGCAAGAAACACCGAGGTTACCGGACTCTCCATCCAGCTGCCAAGTCTCGCGACAAACAAAGCCCCCCCTTGCCCAGTCTCGACTTGGCACTGCCCTCATTTCTGCCACCGACTTTGAATTTATCTGTAAGAAAGTTAGACGTCATGTTCTTTGGAAAGGAACAAAGGGAGGGTACAGAAGCAGCTGATTCAAGACTGCATCGAAAAACATGGCGCATGTCAAACCTCAGATCCTACACCTTTTCTGCCAACACGACTCATCGACGTTCGAGCGTATCCAGATGTCCGCTTAGTTCTGCAAAATGAGATATCTGCCAATGGAGAAGTAGACCAAAGATACGTCACCCTGAGCTACTGCTGGGGAACGCGTATGCCAGAGACGGGTAAAGCGACAATCAACAATCTGGAAACTCTACGAAAGGGAATACATCTTTCAAACCTCCCTGCAACGCAACGGGATGCCGTCAAGCTGACGAATAGGCTTGGAATCCCTTTTCTTTGGATCGACTCGCTATGCATACTCCAAGACGACAAAGAGGACTGGTCGAGAGAAGCCTCTGTGATGAGTAAAGTCTACTCGAGGGCATACATCACCCTCGCAGCTGGTACTTCAGATCACTGTGATGGTGGTTTCCTGAAGACTTCATACTCCAAGAAGGACCTGCCTGTGCTGTACTGGGGAGGGTATGGGATGGACTGGGATCTCCAGACACGCACGGAAATGCCAAACGAATGGATTCAATCGATTTTCGGGACCTCTCTGTTCTCTAGGTGCTGGGTACTTCAAGAACGAGAGCTGTCGCCACGAATCCTATATTTCACCACCACACATGTCGTTTGGGAGTGCAGAGAGGGAGTTTACACGTACATCCGTCCTCTCAATCGCTTGTCTGGTCCAAAGATCGAGCCTATCAATCTAGATGACTTCTCTTCCTCCTGGCCATTCCGTTGCTTCGACTTTCCCTCTGATGGCAAGGGTTTCGACACATCACTATCTGACCGTGCATACCCAGAGAAAGCGATTTCAGTCCTCTGCAAGAGGTGGCAGCACATGGTTTCAGACTACTCACTACGGCGATTGACTGTCCCGACTGATAAGCTCCCTGCCATTGATGGTCTTGCTACCGAGATGCAAAAACTTGTCCAGTGTGATTACCTTGCTGGACTCTGGAGGGGGAACTTGCTGAAGGATCTACTTTGGGAGAAATCCCGGCCTACAGTGATGCATGCGGCACTGGGTTCCTCTGTCTACTACGCGCCTTCATGGTCCTGGGCCTTGACAAACTTTCCAATACTTTTCAGGCATGGTGCAGATGATGACGATGCAGAGATTCTCGACGCTGGTGTGACCAAGAGCAAGGTTGGAGATGGGCTTGTCTCCGGGTTCATCCGCATGCGCGCCAGGGTGCTTGAGGTGCAAGGACACCCATTCGGCAGCATCAACTTTACTCCCGACATTGAGGAGAAGGAGCTCGTACGAACATGCAGTGTGTATCCTGAGAACAAGGAAGATGCGGGAGGAACAACGGGGAGAGAGAAATGGACAGCAGCTGGTGCAAGGTTATCGACCAGTAGAAGGCCGAGGTTTGATGCTTGAAGCTGTTGAAGGAAGTGATTCAGAGTATAGACGCGTTGGAACAGTTGCATGGGTGCCGAGCTGGAAGTTGGAGAGTGTCGAGTATAAGGAATTCTCCATCACTTAACGGAGACGGCAAGGGCCACAAGGTCAGGCATTCGAAATCTATTCTCGCATCATACCACACCCAACTCATCGACTTCAGCAATGCTCAGCTGGTCTCTTGATAAATTGAGCCAAGTATGGCCGCCAGCAGGTCCGCCAGACCAATCCGGCAAAGTACGAGTATAAGAATGCCAGAGTGCCAGAGAAGGGCTAGGAAATTGTCTTCCAAACACAGGGGCTCATGATAAAAACGCAGGTGTTTCGTTCAAGCTCCCTCAAATGGATGCCTGAGGAATACAGAAGGGGTAAACATCGGATGCAATGCTGATGGCGATGCTTCCGGCCCCTCCAAATTCGCAACTAAACTCCAGCACGGCCACTTCATCGAAGCCAAGCACTGACTGGCTCAAGCAATATCGTGACATATTTATGCTACCAGTCCTGCCGACACCTCTTATCACCCGAAACATACCAAGAACCAGCTGCCATTTCCGCGTCACGATTACCCCCAAACGCGACCTGGCCGGTGCTCATGGAAACTACCGAGAAGTCAACTCGTTCGGTGCATGCACAGATTGAACCTCGCCTGCTCAGCCTTGGTAGCACTGGGTTTACGTTCAAGTTGAGCAAACATATCGTTGTCAAGAAGGTTCGCCCTGGTCGAGATTGCAACTTGGCCACTGAGCGAACTATTTTCGATATCCTTGAGCGTCATCCTCCGTCGCCATACATTATCCGAAGTCTCTACCGCACCGATAAAGCAATCTTTCTAGAATATGCTGTAAATGGGGACCTTGCCTCCCTTCTCAGGGATGAACAGCAGAGAGACGAGTCATCTCAGAAAGTGATGGGGGTTACGAGAAGACAACCCCTAGAGCGTTGCCTCCGTTGGATGAAGCAGCTTGGCACTGCTGCCGCTTGGCTTGAGGAACTCGGTCTGGCCCACTGCGACATTCGTCCTGGAAATATGCTTTTGTGCTCCACTGGACACATCAAGCTAGCGGACTTTGACCGCACACTAAAGATAGGAGAGGACATGTTGTCTGGGACGGAACCATTCGCCAGACTTCTTGGCGATGAAGGCGGTCAAGATCGCGGTACATATGGAAAGGCTGGCTCCCGAACCGAACAGTTCGCCATTGGGTCGGTCTTCTATTCACTCACCCGCGGCCATGACCCATTTGAGGACCAATGGTGGGGTCCGGATCACGGTCCAATTCGGATGCAGAAGCTGCAGAGGATGGAGCTTCCCCTAATAGGCGACTTGGAATGCGATGGTGTTATATCGAGTTGCTGGCATGGTCGTTATAGGTCTATCATTGAACTCGCTACTAATATTACCCCTGCGGATGGAGATGCCTGGAGAGTCACTTGTGAGGAGGATCCTCTTTGGGTCAGAGAAAGGATGCATGAGTCCGAGACGATAGTGCGAAGTGGGATTCTGGGGCAATTGGTAACTTGCTAGTTGTATTGTTTGCTAATGATCCCAGAATAGCGCCCCTATCCCCCACGCAGCAATATCCTAACCATTAAGCATAGGTCAGCGTCTTCTCATCGAACACCTTCTGGCTCTATTATGAAGAAAAATCATGCCGTAAGATCCACATATTGATAGCTGCAAGGGTAAACAAACCCCGGCAAGTCTCAGACGCAAGATCTATACTTTTACTGCTATGAGAGCGTCATCCAAGCGCATACCTTGTTTCTCACTGGCTATACTCCTAATATCAACCCGAACACCACTCAAGCTCTGGCTACGCTATATCAAGTGTTGTTCCAGGAATCCGATCCATAATGCAATAGAAATCATCATCGGCCTGGATAATTCGTTGGATGTGTGGAACATGGATACCAAGTTGAGATGCGAATTTCATAGATTCCACTGCATCCCCAAGCTCATCCTCTGCATACCCCTTGGCTAAATATTGAGAAGATAGTGGAATAATATTTGAATAATTGGGTAAACTGGGAAGAGAAGTGATGTGGCTGATAAGTTTTGCATCCGTGTAATAAAAGAGCCTCGTGTCGTTAAAGTTTAAGTCCATTTTGAAGTCGTTGGAGGAAACGGAATGGGAATAGGTATAATAATATGACTCGCTTGGCCGGATTCGAACTACTTAATCACGCCGCGTGGAACGTGATTAATATATAAGGGTCTTTCCCCTAGAAAGAGCAACTTCTTATACTCCTTACAGGTTTAAAAGACACTAGTATCTATAAAAATAAAATAATTAATAACCTAAGTATTTACCAAGTGCCTTTTTCCGTCCGGATTATTCTCTATGAGCTGCTGTAAGAGCGTGCTGACTAATGCTGCGGGAACAACAATTTACCGGCAATAGCATATTTCAGGTACCTGTGTGATGCGGGTTCTCGAACGCGACATTCGCGCTTTCCCATTTCGCCATGAGGGAGCAGGGGCAGTCCAAGATCATCGCCGACAATCCTATTGGGCATGACCTTGATGCCTTCCGTGCTTCTTTCAATTCGATATGTACCTCTAGAGGCGCGAGAACTTCCTGCATCGAGCAGCTTGGGCAAGAAGGTGCGACCCCCTAGCTTCCATTGTTGCAGGACTGCTCTAACCAGGTAACCCCCAGATCTTCGAAATCTCACACTCCCCCTCCTTATTACTCTACAAAGTCATGCAGCCTCAGGCTTGCTCCTCGCAAATACCGGTAGTGGCGGCGCCCTCCGAAGCGCCCTCCTCAGACTCATCGCTGCTGTTGCTTCTGACTCTTTCGACTTCGACCGTATTAAGCCTCTCTTAGAGGCTGCCCTCGCCGATCATCTAGACGATACACTCTTATGGAATCGAGTCTACGATGCCCTCACCGAATCCACCCCGCCTCCCCGTCCGATAGCATCTTCCTTACAACAAACCCCGTGGCTTCGCAATACCAGTAGCTTCGCGAACTCGTCCGAGCACCGCAAATATATAGATGATGTGCTAAAGGAGGAGCTTGGCCCTATGTATGTCGGGCTCCGTAATTTCCATGACACATACTTTGGAGGCGTGGCCGACCTTGACACGGCGTCCCAGACGTTCTTCAAGCAATGCACCGAGGATAGTGATCCACTCTTTGAGGACGGCTGGAAGGGATGGCCCAAAGATGCGAACCAAGACGATGTGCTCAGTTGGTTTGCTGACTTTAGCGAGAAGCTGGCCGCGTTCGCGGACGGCTTCAAGTCAATTCCGACGCATCAACGTCGGCGAAGGCCATTGGCAAAGCCCCATCATCCCATTGACGGCTCTGTGGCGAAACGAAAGATGGACGTTGGATTTGTGAATGATCCTCAAGCTGGAAAGGACTCAAGATGCCACTGGTCCCAGATCCTCGTGCCCGGAGAGCTCAAGTCCAACCCGTCTGCCGATAAAGCTTCAGAGGCATGGCTTGATCTTGGGAGATACGCGAGGGAAGTGCTTGCTGCGAAGGATACCCGTCGTTTCGTTTTAGGCTTTACTCTCTGCGGGTCTCTCATGAGGGTTTGGGCGTTTGACCGACTCGGAGGGATCGCATCCGAACAGTTCAACATTAACGATGATGGGCTTCGGTTTGTGTCCACGATCCTTGGGTTTCTTTGGATGGGCGAGGAGGAACTTGGGTTTGACCCGACAATCGTATCAGCAGCAAACCAGGAGCGATTCATCGAGGTCAATAGGAATGGTTCGACCGAGCGGATCATCATCGACCAGGTAATGCAACGGGCACCTTGCATAGCTGGTCGAGCGACGACATGTTGGAAAGCCCATCCAGAAGGACGACCAGAGGTGCTGCTTGTCATCAAGGATTCATGGCAATACCTAGAGCGGGATGAGGAGGGCGACCTGTTACGTGAAGCGACTAATAAAGGCGTCGTTAACGTGGCTCGGTATTACCACCACGAGACAGTTCAGATACGCGGGATGGATGACGATATTCAGAATAATACTCGGCGTGGCCTCGATATCAGAAAAGCTGAGAACTACCGCCCAGCACGCCAAGTGCCACGGAACAATGTCGCATCTGGCATATCAAGGGAAGGGGGCAGCAGCGCCAGCGCCAGCGCCCGAGCCAGCAGGAAGCGGTCATCTAGCCAAACTGGTATCCACCCCCCTTCTAGCAAGCGATCCTGTTCCGAGCCTCCAACAAAGGTCATCAGTACACTATCAAATCGCGTACATCGGCGTGTCATCCTCCGAGACTATGGGTTGCCCATCTACAAGGCGAGCTCTCGATCAGCTCTGCTTGCTGCGTTTGAGCGCTGCATTGAGGGACATGAGTCTTTGCACAAGGCTGGCTTCCTTCACAGAGACATCTCGATCAACAATCTCATGATCAACGAGGACGATGATAACCCCTCCTGGCCTTCCTTCTTGATCGACCTTGATCTGGCCATTAGAGAATCACGAAAGGCTGCGTCAGGGGCAAAGGGGAAAACAGGGACAAGGGCTTTCATGGCAGTCGGCGCGTTACTAGGCGAGCAGCATTCCTTCATGCACGATCTCGAGTCATTCTTCTGGGTCCTGTTCTGGATATGCATCCACTATAACGGGGCAGACAAGTCCAGAGTCATTCTAGAATTTGACAAGTGGAATTATGCTGACACGGGAGTACTGGCAAACGAGAAGAAAGGGCTAGTGTCCCATGAAGGCGACTTTATCAAAACCGCTGAGGAGAATTTCACGTCCTTTTATCAACCGTTGGTACCTTGGGTCAATAGGTTACGGAAAGCAGTGTTTCCAAATGGTGGAAGGTGGGAGAGAGAGGACGAAGGACAATATGCTCGGATGAAGGGGATCCTTCAGGAGGCAAGACAGGACGCAAATGTATAGCAAATAATGCCCTGGCAATGTATTAAAAAGAAGACATAAGGCTTCTGCAAGAGGGCAGCTTAAAAACGCGTCGCGTATCTCTAAGCACGCATGAAACAAAGACTATTACCTTAAACTAGTTCTTAGAAATTAAGAAGGGTATTATTTAACTAATCTTATTAAGTCAGTCCTCCTAAATATTACTAAAATCCAACCTTAAAATAATTATTCATTAATCATAGATTATGGTAAGATGTCCAAATTCTAGCTAATATCCTACTAGTAGTCTCTACCTAATCAATCGCTATGATAATAAGAGAAATGCCTACAGCGAAGTCCTGTGCTCCCTCGCGATCATTGCAAAAGCACATAAATCTACTGGATCGGCCCGAACCCGGAACGGGTGATGACGCCAATGGCCAAAAGCATTCTCTGTTTCTTCTGGCTAGCAGTACCGCGCGCCGACATACCCAGCTCGGTGAGAATGCGGGCAACATCAGAGCCTCGGTGTATGTCAGTATCATGAAGGCATCGGGGACGGAAGATGGGCAAGACGAACCAGCCAATTGAGCTGCCGCACCGGCGGTAGCAGGAAAGTGGTCGATATCCTCGCCCGTATGTACGCTCTTCAGTGCCGTAATAGCCGCGCTTGCCTTATCAGCGCCGTTGTTTTCGAGCCGAGCGGTATGGTTGTGATCACTGCGAATATCAGCAATGAGTTTTCTAATACTGGCATGGGACTTACGAGATCATAACGCGGCGGCCCACAGCTTCGATTTCGACAGAGAGGGTATCACGGACATTGTCAATCTTCCTGTCGACTTGTGCAATCTTCTCGGTGAGGATGCGGTGATTGTTGTCAATCTTGTCGTCCATCCGGGCCACAGAGACTTGCAGCTGGTTGATGGCCTGGAGGATGGCGGCTCCGCTATCAAAAGTCGGCAGACGTTGACAGTGTCGGACTTGATCAGTGACACCCTGAAGGAGGTTCGCCATCACGTCGAGATCGGGAACCGGCATAGTGGCCGTCTGAATGTGCGCGTTGGACATTGTGCCGTTGGGCTCGGGGGGAAGTGATGAGGGGGAAGAACAGTAAGAGATAGCAAAGATGGCTACTGATTGTTGTAATAGTATACGGGTGAAATCTACCAATGCCTCCCCGTGGTTTAGTTCAGTACTACCTGAGGATAGAGATGAATTTAGACCTTGATCACGACTGTGTTTTTCGTGTTTTCTGCGGGGATAGGTTGGTTGGCAGGTCAACAAAATGCGCGGGGTCACGTGCCCACGCAACAAGGGACTCATCTCCACAACGGCCAATCAGCAACTTAGACCAAACCGACTTTTACTTCGGAACATAGCCACCTATCTAGTTCCCAGAAGAGCTCAAGTATATTCATCGTATTCCTACTATACCGATTACCACTGGTATTGTCGTCCGATAGATTTTCTCTGAACTGGTGTTGGGTCCGGATAGTCAAATCGCAGTCGGGCAGACGGATCCGATCCACGCAGATCTCTTGGATCTGAGTAGATAGTCTGCACTTTCTTTGACTTCTTGGAAGGCTGCTGCTGCGTTGTAGGTGTTGGCTGTAATCTAACTTCCCGTGATAGAATTATCAAAAGATCAGATAATCATGGGTTTCCATGATGTCTTTTTTTGATAGCTGTCCAGCATGTCAGTACGGTCCATGAAACTTGCTTCCAGAAAACCCAGGGATGCTCACATAGTCCGTCCACAGTTTCGTGCCCCTGCCACTCTCGGCCCCTTTCCTACGCTCTTTCCAAATATGCTCCAGGATAGTCGTAGACGCCAGATTCCGAAATCCTGTATCGTTCAAGATGGACTTGACCCGAAGCAGCACATAATCTTGCTGATAAGCCATCAAGCTCTCAGTGCCAGCCATGAACAATGGCCAGAGCAGCCTTGATGAACCTTTGAAGCCAGTCGGAACTTTGGACGCCGCGTTGAGGATCTCTTGAATGTGTCTTTGGATCTCGGGGTTATCGGCCGTCATGTTCTTATCCGAGAACCTGAGAGAGTGGAGGAGGAAGCTGTGTCGGAAGGCGTTGGCAAGATGGTCTAAGCCGTCCTCGGGGGTTGAGTCGCTGCTTGCATCTCTCTGCCACGTGGCGAGATATTGCTGAATAGACCTGATGGATTCCACGTCAGGGGGCGTGTCTGAGGCTACTGGCGATTCATCTTTGGAGAGTTTGAGTAGGCGAGAGAAAGCCAGGAAGAGTTCCAGAGGGCATCCCGAGAAGCACTCAAAAAGTCTAGGGCACATTTCTTGGAAGACGTGTTCCTGGACCCCGTCGGTGAGTAATTCTTCGTATCTCCTTGGGACACAGCGGAGCATGTGAAGCCTAGACTAGTCAGCGACGCCCTACCCCTTTGGACTCTGTTTTCTCGACTTACCATGACAAAGCGCCAAATAGAAACTTCATGCACGGCCTATCACGAATCGACCTCTCGAGAAGTTTCGAGTGTCGTTGACAAATACTCGTGACCCCATTCAAATGAATACCACCAGCCGAAACACCAGTCTCACACACCTGTAGAAGAATCAGTTCTAGACATGACAGGAAAGAGAATTATTCTCACGTCGTGTATCAACAAGATGAGGATTATGGCAAGCCCGGCTTCTACGAGACAGGGATCAGTAGAAGTGCCTTGCAACCCTTCCAGCCAGTCAATCACCTGCCTGATCGCTCTGAAGCGGTACTGCAGGGATTCCTGCTCGTTGAAGGGATTGTCATAGTGGTTGATGGACAGGTGGCCCAGTGAGAGGCCCAGGACGGCGTATAATACGCCTGAGAACTGGAGTGACATTGGGAGGAGGTACTGCTGGAAGGGGTTGGACCAGGCTGCTGCTCCGTCGATGACGAGTTTTGGGCAGACGGTTTCGTCAACTGCTCAAGTATCAGCACGGAAAGCCTCACTTCTCCGGTTCTCATCTTGGCCTGGTTCTTACAGTATTGCAACAGAAACTGCACCCGATCTTGGTCCAGATTTGTAGGAAAAGGCGTCTTATCCAATGGTGAGGACAAACTCGGTAGGGCATCAAACTTTACGGCCGCTATCCTGGAAGCCCAGGGGATCCTAGAAAAGGAAGCAGCCAGTGAAGCTGCAACTGTATCCTCATTTCCATTTCCACTGTTGGATAGGGAAAACTTGTTCATCCCAACTAGGATGCGCTGGCCCTCTGCCTCTGTAGTGCCGCAGATAGCGTCTAGGGGAAGTAGTAGCTCGTCGTCACGGGAGAGTGTGCTTGTTGCTGGGCTGACACCGGTGATTGGGTCTTCTAACGCGCTCCCTCTCAGAATAGAAGCCATCTCGATGAATGCCTCCCGACTAGACCAGTCGAATTCGGGAGATTCGGGGAGAATGGCCCCCCCGGGTACTGTCACCGTTGCATCCTGGTCTAGGGGGCTAGGATCAACGATGGCTCCTACAGGGGAAATAACGAGGGTGGCTCCGCTGGGAGGCGAGACAGCCGTGACTGTGATTGTCTCCGGGGGAGATGGCCTCAGGTCTGTAGGAGTCGAGGTTGGTGCAACCGCATCTGTGCTTCCAGTGTTGGACTGAGCCCTGACGCGTCTCTTCTTAACGGGTCTGGGGGAAGGGTCGGCAAAGGGGTGCGGTTTTCCAGAGAGTTTTCCACGGCTAGCGACTCCACAGAACTTGAGGGGGTATCCCTCGCAGTTGTCGCCCTTGGTTACGACGGTTAGTATGGAGTGAGTAGGAGTGGCGGGAAGATTTACCTTGTTTGTGCATTGGGAACAGGCCGGCTTCTGGCGGTCGCATTTCCTGCATTTTCTCCGACATGTAGCACAGGCAGGGCCTTTGATGCGAGGTAGTGTCAGAGTCTTTCATCATCAACAGAAGAGCAATATAAGGGACTTGCCGGCAACTCCGGCCATGGTGGTTGTTTTATGTCGTCAAGCGAGGGCAAGATTTCGCGTGGATGCTTCAGGACGAAGGGCCTGGGACCGTTTTGGCCTGGTCTGGGGTGGAATATGTACGAAAATCAGATGCGGGGTACAATAAACGCTAGAAATTAGCGTGGCGATACCGAGATAGCGGCTGTCTAGGTACGTGACTCGCTAAAACATGGGGATAGATAATAGATAGCGAGGACTCGGAGCTGGACAAACAACAGTATTTTTGTCTTTTACGACACCGAATAGAGGTCTTGAATAATCCGACCTAATGGAGTTTCCTAATCACTCGCATCTAATTATAGAGGCCTCCATTCGCCGACAAAACAGACCCAGTCACCCAGCGTGCCTCTTCAGTACACAAAAACGAAACCAGAGGAGCAATATCCTCCACCTCTCCAACTCTCGGAGCCGCAGGAGTCGACTGAATGATGGGCTGCATAGCCTCAATGAACTCGTCGGTGCTCGCGCGCCATTGATCTTGACACGTAAGTGTTGGTACAAGACAAGAGAAGGCCTGGAGTCGCACTCACCTGTTGCTACAGGACCCGGATTGACACAGTTGACAGTGATGCCGTGCTCGTGTCCAAGCTCCTTGGCCCAGACGCGCGCCAGGGCTTCTCCGGCTGCCTTTGTGGCAGAGTAGATGCCCTGGGTTTCGATACCTAGTCGAGCTGCGACCGAGGAGACAATAACGATGCGACCGCCGTGGGCGAGATGAGGGAGGGCTTTCTGGGTCAGGAAGAAGAGTCCTCGGATGTTGCAGTTGACATGGTCATCATAGAAGTCGACCGTCGTGTCCTTCAAGAGGGCATCTCGCCCAACAGCAGCGCTTGTACGTGTCAGTGCCAATACGAGGCCGAGGAAAAGTCGCAAGAGACGTACTTGTGAACCAATATCTCAATCTTTCCACTCTCACTGACATTGTTGACCGCGGCATCAATGATGCTCTGATGTTGGTCCAGATCGGTAAGGTCCGCCTTGCAGATGGCCGACTTCCTCCCCAAGTCTCGGATCTGCTGGGCGATGGCTTCGGCCGCGGTGACGCTGTTCGGGCTCGTGTGATGGACCAAGACGTTGGCTCCTTTTCGGGCGAGATCTAAAGCGATGCCTGCACCAATGCCTCTGGTCGGGAGGGAAAGGGAAAAAGTCAGCATCGTCCTCCATTTGGAACTGGTGTTGATGAAGCATGTACATACCTGGAAGATCCAGTGACAATGGCGGCCTTCCCTTGAAGTGGCAGATTGCTCATCTTGGTGGATGTTGGTAGATGCAATCTTGATCGATGCTCGAGCGAAGCTATCAGGAATGATAAGGTCTGAAAGAGTGGTTGATTGACTGATTGATGCTTGTAGGTTGGTGGGTGTAAGGTCTGCGTTTCGTACAGTGCCAAAAGCCAGTAGAAATACCCCTCGCCACTGTGGGTTGCACCTGCCCTCCTCAGGTCGGCATCCTTGGTGCTCCGTATCTGAGCCGCATCTCCAATTCCAATTCCAATTCCCCATCATCGTTCCTGGAATAAATAGGGACATAATGGGACTTGATTGGCTGGTTGAACTGCCTTTTTGGGTAAAGCCTAAGGGGAGCGTCTAGTCCCACTTAGAGGGATGAAGCCGCATCTTGGCTGCGACGTTAGACTCGATGCTCTCGTCTTAGATTTAGAGACGAGTCATGAGGTAAGTTTTGTCTCTATCAATAACCCTCCAGCAAAAGAAAGGCGGAGCAAATTGTTAGTGCGATAAGACTCTGATATGGTGGCAATAGAGTCGTCCCACGACACGAGATCCCGCTTGTCTCTAGGGTAACCTGGTGCCAACGGTCGAAGGAATGATGCACTTATCATTGACGTCCATGACATTTAGAGAATCCCTCATTACCACTCCTTCATGATATAATTCAAGTACAGTATGTACAGTCCCGTTGTAATTACACCCTTCGTCATTCAATTGGGCTTCATCTGGACATTGGACTTGGAGGGAATGTGCAGTGGCAGCGTCCGAAGCTAGGGAGCCTAGCTAGCCGATTTTCCCCTCAAGGTCAAAAGATTGCACTTTACTAGAAAAATAAACCCAGCCTCGCCTATTTGCTTGTCATGGTTTGCCACATGCTTGAGCCTCTAGGTCCCGATAAGACATAGACTACGAGGGGCTGGATCGTCCATCCCCACGATTGACTCCCCCGCAGAATTGGTGGATGGACATGATTGGAGTATCCCGAAGGTCAACTGCTTCAACTGCTGAATATGGTACTAGCGTGGACCGGTCAGCTGCAAACACTGAGCCCGAGGTGATGGGACCTGCAGAATATATATCATGGGAGCTCCAAGAAGTGCCATTGCTCTCATATCTCATCATCAGTCAACATCTTCAACAAAGAGCAACAGAAGCAACAAAATATATCTTACGGCCTGTAATAAATACAATTGCAAAGCCTCTTACTTCCCCCACGAGTCAAAAATGGCCCGACACCCTCTCGACCCCCTGCACGCCGACGAGATCGCCCAGGTCGTCAAGATCCTGAACCACTCTCAGAGGAGCAAGCTCCGATTCAAGGTCATTACCCTCGACGAGCCCCGAAAGCAAGACCTCATCCCCTACCTTGAGGCTGAGAGGTTGGGCGATCTACTGCCTACTCCTCCCAATCGAAAGGCCTACATCTACTTCCATACCCTTGACGACCACAAGTTTCATCGTGGAGTTGTCAACATTACTACCAACTCTGTCGAGGTTGATCAGATTCTTGAGGGTATCCAGGGTCCCGCAGATGCCGACGAGCAGATCGAGATTGAGGAGACGTGCAATACCCACCCCCTTGTCTTGGCTGAAATTGAGAAGCTCAAGCTTCCTCCTAAGTAAGTACCACTTACCCCCCAACCGACACGCCCACGTGACTAACCTTCAATAGTGCACGCGTGTTGAACGACCCCTGGGGATACGGCACTGACGATGAAAGCATCAAGAGCGACCGCCGTCTCATCCAATGCTACATGTACGCCGCCCTCTCCGACGACCCCGAGGCCAACCACTACTCAATTCCCCTGCCATTCTCGCCCGTCTTCGACTCCAACACAAAGGAACTCGTTCGCATCGACCGACTCCCCCTGAACCACGACGACGAGCGCGTCGAAACACAAGCATGGATCCCCCGCAAGGCTGTCGAGTACAGCACCGCTCTTCTGGAACAGGGTGGTCTGAGACAAGACCTCAAGCCGCTCCAAGTTCAGCAGCCTGAGGGTCCTTCATTCAGCGTCGACGGACATCTTGTTGAGTGGCAGAAGTGGCGATTCCGTCTCGGCTGGAACGTCCGAGAGGGCCCTATCCTGCACAACATCACCTATGATGGCCGAAACGTCTTGTACCGACTCTCCCTGAGCGAGATGACGGTCCCTTACGCCGACCCCCGACAGCCCTATATCCGCAAGCAGGCGTTTGACCTCGGTGATATTGGCCTGGGAATGACTTCCAACTGTCTGACACTGGGCTGCGACTGCTTAGGCGTCATTCGCTACTTTGATGGGTTCCGTGTCAACGCCAAGGGAGAGACGGTCAAGATGAAGAATGTTATCTGCATGCACGAGATTGATAACGGCATTGGCTGGAAGCACACTAACTACCGCAATGCTACATCATCTGTTGTCCGAGATCGACGGTTGGTGATTCAGTGTAAGTTGAGCTCTGAATCTTGATGGCATCTACAAAGTGCTAACGTCTACTCTTATCAGGTACCGCTACCGTCTCCAATTACGAGTACATCTTGATGTGGACACTCGACCAAGCTGCCAACATCCACTGCGAGGTCCGCGCAACTGGTATCGTATCGACAATGCCCGTCAACGACGGAGTCAAGCTGCCCTGGATGACCCGCGTAGCCGACGGCGTCGGTGCTGCCTACCATCAGCATCTCTTCAACCTCCGCATCGACCCAGCCATCGACGGCTTCTCCAACACTGTCGCCTACGAAGATTCCGAGCGAACACCCGATGATCCCGTGCTGGATCCTTACGGTGTTGGCTACTACGCCAAGGTGACTGAGATCGAGAGACCAGGAGGCTACGATCTGGACGTCAATAAGTCGAGAGTCTACAAGATCATCAACCCTTCCTCCATCAACCCCATCTCGGGAAAGCCAGCCGGCTACAAGCTGCACGCGCACCCCTCGCAAATGATGCTGATGTGCCCCCATGCCCCAGGTGCAAAGAGAGCCGTCTTTGGCAGCAAGGCCATCTGGGTGACAAAGTACCAGGACGGCGAGCTCTACGCCGCAGGAGAGTTCACCAACCAGAGCGCTGCCGACTCTGGACTCTCCGTGTGGGCCAAGCGTGACGAGAATGTCAAGGACACGGATGTTGTGCTCTGGCACTCTTTCGGTCTCACGCATAACCCTCGGCCTGAGGACTTCCCCGTCATGCCCATGGAGATGATCAAGGTTGAGCTGCGACCGACGAGCTTCTTTACCATGAACCCCAGCAACGATGTGCCCAGGTCGAACCAAAAGGTCAATAAATCGGTGCTTGTGCCTAGCTGCTGTGATGGTTCTGCGACATCCAGTCGGCTGTGAACCTAGATGGATGGTGTTTTGAGCGTGGCATGTAAATAATAGTAGATTCGGATTAAAGGGAAGATGGGGATGGAAAGTGTATTGTAGGCTTTGTAGCCATGAAGATTGAATAAACTGCCGCTTAGACTATACTTTAATTGTCCGAATAATGATGCATTCGCTTGATTGGCGTGTTGAGTACAACTCCGCCTCCTGAGGCTCTGAGCTTGTGATCTGGCCATCATCATGATGGCAAGCACGGCAGCGAGAATGTGAGGCCCTCGAAGATCCCATCGTATGTGGTGTCGGGTCTCTTCAAGGATTAGTATATGCCACACTCTACATGGCAAGACGGCCAATTCTGGGGAAGAGGTCACTCCAGCTACAGCGCTGACTGGGAGTGCATGCTCAAGCAAGTTCTAACGATTAATCACTGGCCAGATAACAACAGTTCGTTTTGACACGGTCGAGATACTGAGTATCTTTGCTTGCTCCCGGTTTGACCCAAGTATTGTTTGGTCTGGGAAGATATCATGATGAGATGGCTGCTCAGATGGATCAAAAGATAGCGACAATAGACAGGGACAGGGGCCATTGCTAAATCAATGAGCAGCCAGAATTGAAGATAGCCGAACCATCAAACCGAAGCAATCATTCATTCCCCCGCTTCCACCGAACAAGCAAATCCTAGAGTCATTGGTAGTAACACCGTCCCCCGGGCCGAAGGGACAGAAGCGGCTTCGTATCCAGAGACCTGACCCAGCCTCCTACTAAAGTCTAGAGCCACCATTTCTTGCTACCGCTTCTTATCGGCGGGGATATTAGTGGATTTCCCCGATGTGATGATTCTGCTCGGACATCCATTTGTCGTAAGATTCTTGGAACTGGGTGGACTGCCTGTTTGGGTAATATCTTCAGGACCCACCCCACCTCGCCCCCTGGCATGGAGGTTCAAGAGGAGGCGATTCGAGACTAAAAGATGCAGTTGATGGACGACAGTAATCCTCTAGAGCACCTCTAACTAGTCCTCAGAGAGATACAGCAACTTATTTAGTCATTGCCACACTTTATTTCCGGTGAAAATGATCCCAAACACTTCCGAAGGCTATGTCTGGACCGCCGAGTCTGGCGTTGTCCAGGGCTCGTTGCCTTGCAAAGGCGTCATTCAACCTCCCACCTCTATCCGGAACAGCCGTGGGGTTTACGATTGCATTGTCATTGGCGCTGGTTTTGCTGGCCTTACCGCAGCAAGAGACTTGGCTTTGGCCAGTGAGTATTGCCCAAGTTATACTGAATAGTAACTGACATGATGCCCAGAGAGAAAGGTGCTTCTGATTGAGGCTCGTGATCGCATTGGAGGACGAACATACAGTATTGAGAAGGATGGTATGAAGACTGCACGAATCCGCACTATCCAGGAGCTGACCTTAACTACTAGGCTACACTTATGAGATGGGAGGCACATGGGTGTCTCATTTCCAGCCGAATCTCTTTAGAGAAATGCAGCGCTACGACATGGATCGCGATCTTGTCACTACCCGGCAAGGCATGTATGAGAACAACTACTACACCATGAACCTCACTGGTAAGGCCTCCTCTCTATAAGACTGCTGTCTCTGAATATCAGTTGTTGACCAGCGTTACAGGTGATGCTCGCAAGCTTGCCCACGAAGAAGCCGGAAAGCTTCAGGCCAAGGCATGGGACCTCTTCGTCAACGTAGACGGTGCCGGATGCCGCAAGATCTGCCCCCTGCCACATCAACAACTTGGCAACGTCATGGTCAAGAGAGAGGACGTTGAGCGCGTCGATGCTATGTCGTGTAGAGAGCGCTATAAGCAGATCAAGGACCAACTCACCGAGGAAGAGTCAGCCCTGCTCCTGTCTCTGATCTTGCACATCTCAGGCGGCAACCTCGACAACTCGAGTCTGTGGGATATGATCCGCTCGCACGCTTTGGCTGCGCACTCTTCGGATAACTTTGAGGATGTCTGGCTTCTGTATAAACTACGAGAGGGCCAGTCGGTCCTGGCCAAGCGCATGTTTGACGAGGCTGTCAATGACGGGCTTGATTACGCCTTTTCAACCGAGGTGGCGTCCATCTCGGGCTGGGGCCAGCAGGTAGAGGTCACGGCGCCAAGCGGCGAGCGATTCCGGGCATCTCAGGTCATCTCGACCATCCCTCTCAACGTGCTCCGCCACATCAGGTTTGAGCCCCCACTGTCCCCCCTGCGACAAGAGGCTGTCAACATCGGCCATGTCAACTTCATGAACAAGATTCATGCCGAGGTAAAGGGATCCGGCCTCGCCTCGTGGAACGGCATGTCGTTCCCCAACATTCTCATGTATGGCTACGGTGACGGTGTGCTGAGCAACGGAAACGCGCACATTGTTGCGTTTGGCACCGACGAGCGAGCCACTGGCTATGTTGCTGAGAAGTGCCCCGAGCAAACCATTGAAGCTTTCCAAAAACTCCACCCCATGAAGGTCGAGAAGATGGTATGTTACATCTTGGATTATAAAATACTTTGGACACTGACGTTGCTGACAGATCTTTCACAACTGGAACACCGATCCTTATTCCCAGGGAGGACCGGCCTGGTGGGCTCCTGGCTACATGAGCCGCTTCCAGGACGAGCTTCAGAGCCCTCACGGAAATGTTCGGTTTGCCTCCGCAGATTGGGCTCACGGATGGAGGGCATTCATCGACGGAGCCATCGAGCAGGGCCACTTGAACGCCAAGGCTGTCCTGTCTAGCCTGGGCCCAATCTCTGCGAGAACCCTCAGCCAGCTCTGAAGAGTTCCACCTGGTGATGCGGTATAGGAGACCCCAGATTGAGAGGGGTTTCAAGGACTTTTGTATAATGAAGGATAATTTCAGTTCTTTGGCACACATGTCGATTAGAAATTCGAAAGTGATATTATAAGCACATCATTTCCCCCGAAAGACAGCAAAATATGATTCAGCTACAAAGTAATTCCGAGTTCCCAACTCTTGATTCTTAAGTTCCTGGATGAAACCACGTATTAATGTTTATGTCGATATCGTGTCGAGGTTTACATCTTTTGCTATACATGTGTATTGTAATGGTGAGATTGGTGGTCTCTTTCTTCTAAGCTAACAAGATAAGAACGAAGCTGTCAAGCGGTCAAAGTGATTGTGAGAAAAAAAGCCCAGTTGTTTGTTTATAAGGACTTCATGTCTTTAAGAACGATGTCTCTCATCTTCTTCATGACCATATCATCTGCAATATACCCAAAACACATTGTACAGGAGGGTCCATGTTGTAAAACCAAGAGTTCATTCTCATACTACTCCTTGATATCCATAACTTTACATAGTGGGCTGTGCCACGGAGACCTGGTTTCATGTATCCTCCCTCCAGGACTCTTTCTGGAGTTTACTCATCGTCCTCAACAGTGTTGAGAGCGTTAAGAGTATCCCAGTCAATGTTCGGACCCTCAAAAGTACGCCTCTGTACCCCCCACAGACCCAAAATCAAAAGCAGCAAAATGAACAACACAACCGAAGTATAGTTCATCGAGCCAGCGGCAACAGGCAAAGCCCCCGGGAAGCAGAAGAAGGTTCCAATGAAGGTAACCCACACGGGGGCGAACAAGTTCGGGATGTATCCCCATTTTCCGAGATTCAGGTACCGCTTGGGGAGACGCGACCTGCCGTAGGTGGCGCAGATACCCTGGGGTACGCAGTATGTGATGTTCAGGGCTAAGACTGCGGTCGTGATGATTGAGTTGAAGGCCGCTGTGGATGCAATGTACAGCAGTCCGTAGATGGTGCAGAAGCATGCTGATAGGATGGTCGCTCTGAGGGGCAGCTGGAAGCGCTCATTGATTTCGGTCCAGTACTCGTGATAAGGCAGGCCCTTCTACATGGGTGTTAGTAGGGGGATCATACAAGTGGTGACAACTAGGATAAGTAACTCACATCACGGGCAAAAGCCCAGGTCATTCTACCGCAAGTAATCCACTGACTAGGGAGGGCGGCTAAGGATAAATATGTCAGCTTTTCCTGCACCAGGGACGAAATTCTGGCGAACTTACAGTAGTATACGGCAATAGTCCAGGCCTGCAGAAAGGTAGCCATGACCTTGCTTCCTGTGGCTTGGTAGTACAGCTCCATGCTTGGCAGCGGCGAGTTAAGGACGGCATCCATATCCTGAATGGTAAACATGTAGGCAATTGCCAGTGGCACCGTTGTGACGATACCGATGAGCATGGTCATATTCCTCAATCACACCAGTCAGCTCAAGAGGTTTACACAGAGGAACGTCAACTTACATGACTTGAGGGAGACGCTTTCCGGGGTGTGTAACCTCTTCGGCAATGTGGATGACGGCGTCGGTTCCTCCATAGGCATAAAGAGCATTGCCAATTCCGAGAATCCAGGCAATTCCAGAGGGCCAACCAGTTCTGTTGCCACCAGTCTCGGTGATGGTGTGTCCGGGTTGGAAGGAGTCACACATGGCCAGGATAGACACAAAGACGATAATGCAACCGACGATCGATAGATGCAGGGCAAACTGCGTCATCTTGCCCATGTGCCTGTTCGGGATGATGAAGATGGGAATCACTAACATCCGGATCAGCCTGATAACATGCAAGTAGAGGTCTTCAACACTCACTGGTAATGATAATTCCAAGATCAAAGAGCAGATATGTCTGCCACTGCGTCGCCTGAAAGCTCGGATTCCACCACGAGACAAGACCCATGGTGGAAACTGTGCCCAGGGATATACCAGAGCAAGTCACAATCCACCATCCAACGACGTTGAGCGTGCCAACAGCAAAGGCAGCAAAGTTTCTATGTTTCTCGGGTGCGAGGATGTATGTGAAGTGATATTGACCCTGGTAGTGGTGGACTAGTTAGCACTGAAATCACAAGTAGCAGGGGTACAGCATACTCCGGAGGAGGGGAAGGCCGAGGCAAGCTCAGACAGCCCCAGAGTGACGGTCCACTGGATGAAACCCGCCAAAATGACGGCAAAGACCACAGCTTGGGGACCTCCAGCCGCGAGTGTGACTCCGAAGCAGCTGGTGTAGGACATCCAGGAGTTGGTGATGCTGGTAACGACACAATAGTTAGCCATAGAGGTATCAAAGCAGACCTGGACTCATCTTGTCGTACCTGTATCCCAAGCCGATGGCTCCTCCCCAGGAGAAAGATCGAGGAAGAGCAGCCTCGTGGCCCTGGGCCCTGAGAATCGCATTGTCAAGGTCATCTCCATGGCGGTCGGGGATCAATATGGTCTCCCCCTGATTGTTGCTACTGGCTCTCTTCAGCTCCCTGTGCTTGGTGTCAGTTCTGTCGGAATCCATGGTCTCCATTTGATCTTCGTTGTTGAGAAAAGGTCGTCTACTGATGATGGTTGCAGAGCGTGACTCGTTGCAAGACAATGCTGGCTCGACGAGGCGATGTCGCCCTTCCTTTATTCTCGTAGGTCGGTCTTCGGCTTGGCGTAGGTAGCCAAGTAGAAACTTGATAGATGCTTATCTGCGGGTTTTCCACTCCAACCCCCCTCTTTGATTTGCAAGGACCAGGATCATGGTTGAGTCAAGTCCGTCCGGGGGTCCTTTACCCCACGATCTTGTGATGCCGGTGGCGGTTCGCTAGCCTATCTCTCCCCGCATTCTAAGTATCATGGCCGATCTGGCCGGGCCACCCGATGCAGAAGGTCACCCAGCACTTGCCCCAAGACTAGCAGGTCTAGCCTTATCTATATGGCTCACTGCGGGCTATATCATGAGGGCATGTTGCTTCTAACGGGCTGCAGCCAAAACGTCACGCACAACACCGACATCCAACCACAACCTGTTATCTCATCTGACTTCCTACCCTTGCCACTCTTTGAAACAAAATGCCGCCGGTTACCTTTTCCCAAACGCCCGGTCCGCTTGGAGACCTCTTCCACTCCTCGGGTTGTTCTCACGCCGCCAAGATCCCCTTGTCCGGATCCCTCGTCACAACCGCAGGCCAGCCAGGGTTCGACCTCAAGACGTGTCAGCTCGTCACTTCGTCTCTGCGGGACGAGGTCAACGCTTGCTTCGACTGTGTCGAGGCTGCGTTGAAATCTGCAGGGGTCTCGCAGGGCCTGGCTGCTGTCCACAAGTTCACGGCGTTTCTCATCGACATGAAGGTGGAGGAGACGATGATGGAGGTCTGGAGGAGCAGGGTGCCGGGGCATCGCCCGACTTGGGTAACTGTTGGAGTAGCTGAACTAGCTGTGCCAGGCATGCACCTTGAGTTGCAGGCCGAGGCAGTACTGTTGGAGTAGATGGATCGTGGGGTGGAGGGGTAGAGGAGTTGAATGACTGCCCGTGTGTTACCTTGGAGAACCGTGCCAAGATACTAGAATGCATGCAAGATATCCGAACTCTGACGACTTGGCCCTGGCTTGATCGATGATCTGCATTCTGTCATGGAATAACTGCCTGACCAGGTAGTTCAACCCTTGTCCAAGGGATCTCGCTTCGCAACTTGGGCTTGATATCCGTCAGTGGCCCCGACAGGGTCTATTGTGCGCTTTTGGTTCGGGAATAGCACGATTCTTGCAAACCGCGAGATGAAAGCAGTGCCGAGTTCGGTTGTATTTCTCGGATGTGGATTCTACCAACAGATCTTCACTTGGCAGGATAGTTGATCTAGTTCTTTATTCAGTGATTTGATTACGTCGTTCGATGCACACAACTATACTCTAGCTTTCTCCAAAAGAGGCCTTTGGTCAAGATGTACCCTCGTCGGCCAACAGCCATCTCATCCCATCAACCATATCCGTCCAGTAGTCTTGGCTCCTCTCGATTTCCGGCCAGTTGGTCCAAAACATGTGGCCATGCCTTTCGTAAAGATTCAGCCGGGTGGGGACATGCCACTCTTCCTCCAGAACCCTCTGATACACAAGGGCATGGTCGCGCAGAGGGTCAAGTCCGGCGACCTGGAAGAAGGTCTTTGGGGGTCTTCGTTTACCCTCGGTACCGGGATACCACTCTTGGGCAAAGGGGGAGAACAGGTGCGAATAAACATCTGCCTTGAGCATCGTGGAGATAAAACCGGTTGTCCTATCGCTTGGTCCATCAAGCAGTGGAGGAAGTACAGGGTCGACGCGGTTGGTCCACATGCTGTGGTAGGAGTCTCGATACCGCCCAGGGACCAGTTCAGGGGGCAGAAGATAAGGCACGCAGAGCCATTGACCAGTAACAGGAGGCTGAAGGTCCTCCTTGATGGCGAGGTGGGCCAGGACGGCGGTGATGTTGGCTCCTGCGGATGAACCACCGATAATGAATCCCTTGCTCGGTTCCGCACGGAGAGGAGCCTGGGCGGCCCATTTCAGCACGTCCCAGCAGTCGAGAACGCCAGTTGGGAATGGAAACTCAGGTGCCAGCCTGTATTCCGGGTTTAGAACGACACAGCCGAGATCCCTGGCAAAGACTCTGGCGTTGGAGTCTTCATCCGTCGAGTTACCCATGACCCATCCACCCTCGTGGAATAATATCACTAGCGGCCTCTCCTCCTCGCCACAGGATGCAGGCCTGTAGAACTTGGTCTTGATCTCGTAACCATCTCGAGCCTTGACCAAGAGTTCGCCTTCAATTACCTCTGAGATCGGTCTGGGCGCTGGGAGTAGGTGGCTCACGCCGTCCAGATGTCGTCGCCTATCGCCTCGGTTCTCTGGCTCAAAGGGAAAGCCTGGGAACGGTCGCTGATCAATGGCGGCCTGAAGTATCGGATCTCGCTCGTCTGGAGTTCTCTTGTCCATGTTGGTGCTTGGGGTGCAATTGAGGGATAATTATGATGTAATGTGAAGTGCCTTCTTGCGGTTCACGATATCAGCAGCTGGTTACATATCCACGTCGTCTGGGCGACCTCCAAACCCAACCCCCTGTCTCCTTCAAACACCAAAACAATGACGGTTCCGAGGGTGGCAGTCACCCGAGCGACCCTAACCATGATAGGAAGTCCAGCCAGCCGCTATACTAGCGCCCTTTAGAGTGAGGGGGAACTGCAGGGACTGCCATTTCCATCCACACGGACGAGATGCTGCCTTCTGATAGGTGCCTTGCTTACATGAGGGAGGTAGGGACCCCCCTACATAGCGCAGTACAGAATCATCCATGAAAAAGAAATTCTCATCTGGCATCTTTCAACCTATTCTTCCTCCTTGTTTAGTTCCCCGCAGCCAACATGGTCCCCCCTGTCCACACCGAAAAGAACCAAGAGGCCATCGCCTTCTCCAAGTCCCTCTCGCACATCCCATGGTGCGATGACTACGAGAAGATGGTCTCGAGCATGCTCTACAGCTGCGAGGCGCCTGAGCTGCTCGAGGCCAGGAATCGCGCTCGAAGGCTTGCACAAAAGTTCAACACCTACGTGCCAGACGACAACGCCACGGCTGCTCAGGTCACCGAGACGAGGGTCACCATGATTAAGGAGCTGTTTGGCAAGGTTGGTGCCGATGTCTACGTCGAGCCCAGTCTACAGGTGGATTACGGATGCAACATTACTGTCGGAGATAGATTCTACGCCAATTTCAAGTAAGCCAGCTTACGAGGCTCGACGAACGGGGACACGATAGCTAATGCTCCTGTTTGTTCAGCACCGTCATCCTCGACTGCGCTCACGTCACAATTGGCGACCGAGTCTTTTTCGGCAACGGCGTGAGCCTGATCACAGCCACACACGAGACGAGCCTCCAATCCCGACGAGACAACATTGAGTACGCCGAGCCCATCACGATCGGTAACGACTGCTGGCTTGGAGCCAATGTCACAGTTCTGCCCGGTGTCACCATCGGCAAGGGGTGCACCATAGGGGCGGGCGCTGTTGTGTCCAAGAATATCCCCGACTACTCGGTTGCGGTGGGAGTCCCTGCCAAGGTTATAAAGAAGGTTGAACCTTTGGAGGATTAGAAAGAGGACTATTAGAATATCACAGTATAGATGAATAGATGGGTATAGCTAGAGCTGCGTCTGCTAACTACATATGCCCGCTTTGCTAGTGGATGCTCCAACGAACATTTTCGCATAGCCTCTGCTACAGTATATGTATTCTCCCTTTTTCGGCAATCTTCTTGACTGACAGCTGTGGTGCAGAGTCCAGCAGCATGACATACAAGATGAAGAATACAAGGGCCAAGGTAACATGCAATAAAACTCCAGTATAGCCAGCCAGCCACTGCTTGTTCAAGCCATCCTACATGACCTTCGATGCTCTTGCACTTGCTATAGCGAAAAATGAAGACAAGAGTGATCGGCCTAACCCCGAGAGTCTCCTGTTACCAGGCTGTTTGCTAACACCAGGTTCCATATCTCTACATGACAGAGACGCATTGCTTGAGTCCGACGGATATCTCACATCTTTCAAGTCTGCAGTATCTCGTTAGTGAACAGAGGAAGCATGGCGGATATCAGAAGCTGACCTGAGTCGGTTGTTCCACTAGACATGGTGTCTTATCTCTGCGCCAGAGTTGAAGCGTGGGCCCTTTTCGGATGCAGCTGGTCTATTTGGTGTCGTAGGTTCAGATGATCGATGGAAAGAAAGATGCTGAAGACATCATGGAGGGGTTAATCGCTTATATCTATATCGCAAACTTGGAGCCCTGGCAATCCAGGGGTTGCCCGTTACAGTGATGTAATGTGCGGGCTAGGCTTCCTGACGAGGAAAACGAGCCCACTGGGTCAGTTGACAGAGGGAAGCCCTGGGAAATCTCTCATTCTGAGTGGCTTGAAACCGTGGGGTCCGCGTGCAGGGCGAGTTGGGGTGCTGTCATTGTGGGATATGAACAGGGTTCCCCGCCGATTCGAATAACCTCATGTGGTTTCGGCAAATAGCTTAGTAATGCGCCATTGCCTGCATATTGCTGCGTCACTACATGGGGCAGGATACGCACATATGATCCATTCATGGGTCTATCAGAGCGTAGAATATGCATTATGAATTACACCACAATGAGAGTCTTTTCTTCGCAGTGTTTCCCTTTATCCGCACTTGGCTAAAACGTGAGATCTTCAAAAGGTCTACCAGAGGGGCAAGAATGTCTAGATTCCATGGGTATTCACAAACTAAGGTTTAAGAAAACTGCTTCTCGTAGTCAACCAAGGTGAATCTATACCGAACATCCCCATTGTGCAACCTCTCCAGTGCCTCACCAACTCCCTTCTCGCTGACCGAAATCGTCTCAACCCAGCTCTTAATGTCCTTGTCCGCAGCCAGCTGTAGCATCTCGATCACCTCTTGTCGGTTACCCAGATGGCTACTTCCGATTAAACATCCATTCCAGATCAGACTCTGCGGAGCAACCTGCCAGCCAGTCCCCTCGGGTAGTCCGACGGCAATGAACTTGCCATGAACCCTGAGGAGTGAGAGGTAGTCGCCTAGCTCAAAGCCTTCAGCAGAAGAGGCAGTACTCAGAATGAGGTCGAGCTTCCTGGCATAGGGTTTGTTCCAGTCCTTTTCCTTCGTAGCCAGGAAATCATCAGCACCCAGTTCTCGTGCATCGGCTTCCTTGGCCCTCGAGCGAGAGATGGCTATCGTCTTTGCTCCCAAGGCCTTGGCAAATAGTATGCCAAAGTGGCCAATGCCTCCGCTAGAGTATGATTAGTTCCAAATTTTCCAAGAGAGTTCATCCCATCTTCACTCACATGCCAATCACACCAACTGTCTTGCCGGGCCCAACGCCGTTGCGAACCAATGGTGAGTAAGCTGTCAAACCGGCACAGAGCATTGGAGCTGCAAGTACAGTCTGCAGCTTCTCTGGGATAGGATAAACATAGTGCTCGTGGGCACGGATATGCGAAGAGTATCCTCCCTGGGCGAGGGTTCCGTCGGCGTACATCGACCCATAAGTGTCTAGTGTCAAGGTTTGAGTATTAAGGATATCAGCAAGATACAACTGATCACTTACCCTTCCACTCGGGGCAGTAGTTTTCATTCTCGCTCTTGCAAGCATCACAGTCCCGGCAAGAGTCAATCTGGGCTCCTACTCCGACACGTTGGCCAACCTTGACGCTGGTGACCTTGCTACCAGTCTTGACGACATGACCGATAATTTCTGGTAGAGGGTCAGCACGAAGTAGCTCGAAAGCTCAGAGGGGGAGCAACAATACCGTGACCGGGGACAATCGGCCAGTTCTTGTTTCCCCAACCGCCAGTAGCTGTGTGAAGGTCGGAGCCGCAAACTCCGCATGCAACAATCTTGACGTCGATGTCATAGTCCTCCAGGGGCTTGGGCTTGAACTAAGAAAGGTCAGTCTCTATTTACCAACTCAGAAAAGTGATAAGAGTATACTGTAATTCGCTTGGGGCTGTTCCACTCTTCGGCCGAGGGAATGCCGAAGCCTTCGAAAGAGTCTGGGTACATGGTCTCTTAGACTGTGAAAGCGGGCAACAATAGGTGGAGTTGACTGTTCTACCAGGGTTGGTGGACTTGATGTGCCTCCCTGTTAAATAAGCCGACAAGTGAAGCGTACGGTTCTGTGTGGTTTATTCCTTGGACTATAGTCTTGGTGGTGGAGAAGAGTACATCGTGCATATTGTCCTATCTGGGAATAGCCTCATGCTAAATGGTGTGTGTATGTGGGGGGCAGACACCGGGCGCAATTTCCATAGACAGAGAATATCTCAATTCCTCACTCGACCCCACGGAACAACCAGCGAGAGGATGATGGATAGGCATTCGAGATCATGAGGCTCTGGGAATGCTCGAGTCCCAGCTCCTGTGGGTGTGAGAGCATATAAAACTTATGTCCGCTTGGTCTAAGCTCGTGGCATTACAACGTCAACAAGCATCAGAATATTCCTACCCTTACTACAGACATTCTTTCGATAGACTATTAGGACAAATAACAACTCGAGATTGCTCACACATGGCAAACAAGGAGTTGAGGTCACCGCGAAATTGAACCGCCCCATTGGCAGCAACATACCCTATAGTATCTAAAGCTTTAAGAGGGGTGACAGATACAGTAGCTAACAAGCTTCGAGCCCGTTAACCGTGGCATCGGCAAGCGTACTATCTGTCGTACGCGGTTATCTCATCAAGGGCCGGGCTTCAGCTATAACAAAGAACACAATTCGGCAAGCGTACCGTGCTTTGTTTGACCAAGTTAAAGGGGCCATTCCCCGTGAAGGCATCCTAGACTTGAACATGTCGATAGAGCAGTAGAAAGTGTCCACGTTCATTGTTCGAGATTTCTCGATCGTCCTGCCACCCGATCCTCTTGAGACATAACTAAATTAGATCCGCTTATGGTGATCGGAATTAAACCTCTAACTTATCGAAGGCCATGGCCTCGATTACGCGTTCCACTACTTTATCTAAAGCCTCATGCGCTCCTTGGGCGTGATCACTATCTTGGTGTATTTTCCATAAACGAGGAGCCTCCTTGATACCACATCAATACGACCGAGATTACCTTATAGAAATGACTTGTGAATAGAGCTGAGGAGGCTGATCTGATCCGGCGATTCGGAGTAGAATAGAACGCCGCCTCCGCTTATAAAGACGGGCCGGGATAAGACCAGGCTTGGCATATGCTCCGGTGCTATCACGTGAGCTCAAACTACCCCCTTGTTCCCTCGAAGCTACTTCGTCACTCTATAGATTAAGCTACGGTGATCGATAATGTCTGAAATTTCATGTATCTCCAGGGCCTCGTCATCGGAATTATTAATTCCTCAAAGGTTCATTATGACTGAAGTCTCCCCTCTTTCCACCGGTCGTCTGACTACAGGTCGGATTATAGTAACGATGACAACAACAGCAACAGCCACGAGGCTCAGAATCTGGCGTATGATAATACTGACACTACCTAATAATTGGGCCATGTGCTATGCCCGCTTGACGTCGGGGTCACGGCGAACTTTTGAGACCTCGACAAGCGAATGCTCAACGGAATCCCTGGCGTCGATACCAGCTTGCCTAACGTGGAGGGCCCTTTAATCAACGAGGTGGCCTAGGGCGAAACACTCGGTATGATTCGGGACCGCAGACTGTGTTCCGAATCCAAAAAGCCCGGGACTCTTTGTTTTGCTTCCCCTCCCAGGCCGAAAACGCAATCCGCCAGCGGCAAAGTATCTAGCATCGAGATGTGACCCACAAAGGGAGATTTCGTTGACTTGGGCAGTCCATACCTCTAGACGTGATCATCTGCAAGAAAGAGGCCGCCGACGATTATATCAGCGGGCTTTCATTACTACCACCTTGAGTGACCTTCATTGCTCATACGACTCTAGGTTTGAGGTTCTTTGAAGCAGGAACCCACTTTAAAATCTCGTTCACTTTAATCTACAGGCACTTCTTTGTAATATATCTATCTTTTAATGCATGGATTCTCATTTCCGGTTGGGGCAACTCGGCGGCGGGCTCCTGCAGCGCTCCGTGGCCTGATGGTGACCCGCCCCGGTAGTTTAGACCCTTTGGAACCCCTGCGACGGAACTTGTCAACTAGTCCGGCTGAACCGATTGATAGTGCCGTCGAATTTATATAAGAATTGCCATGTTGAACACAAGAAAAGAGAGATTCTAAACCACCAGGCGCACCTCTTCAGGGACATTCTTAGTACTTCTCATTCAACCTAGATCACTGTCTTGAGAACTCCCAAACAGCACAACCATGGTTACCAAGTTCGCAACACTTGGGGCATTGCTCCAGTTTGCCACTACAGCACTGGGTGCCGCCACTCGCCGCAACAAGTACACCTTCAAGCCCGAGAACGAGGTCACTTACCAGAACGTAAGAGTGTCCTCACCGTGTGAGATGAGTTGAAGCTGACGCACCAAAGGCTCACGTTCCGGCTCTTATCAACATCACCAAGTCTCAGTACGACTATGAAGGAGGGTCCTCTTGGTGGATGAGCTCCTTCATCACCAGCACCCGTGGAAAGCAGTACCTTGCCATAGACCACATCTTGACGGCCCCCAAGAACGTCTGCCGATCTTCGGTTCTGGACCTGGACACCCTCGACTACTGGGTTGATCTCATCTACTGCAAGGCTGAGAGCGACAGGACGATCAATTCGCCCGGGCCTGTTAACGCTGACTTTGGAACGCACGGATTCGTATCAACCTCGGATGACAGCGTGTCCGAGATGTACGCATACGCCGACAACAACGCTACTTTTGCTTTCAACATCAGCTGGCAGGCGACATCTAAGTTTGTTCTCAACGGTGGAGGAGGCACCATTGCATTCGGTCCCGGCCCTACAAACGCGACTGAGTGGGGTCTTCCCGCTGGGAAGACGACCGGAAGCCTCACACTCAACGGGACAGGAGTTGAGATTGATCCCAAGAAGTCCTTCACCTGGTACGACCGTCAGATCTCCTACGCAGCCCCTCGCAACTGGACCTGGTTCCAGTTGCACTTTCCCGGGTCAGAAGTCAAGGCCAGTGTCTGGGCATACGACCTAGGTCCTCCTAGCAACACCGTCTATCAATTCGCAACTGTTCGTGTGGGTGACTCACAGCTTGTCCTCGCCTATGACTTGATCCCTGACATGTCGAACACGTGGACCTCGCCCAACTCGGGACTGGTTTACCCTCTCTCGTGGAGACTGGAGTTTGAGAATGGTGACTACGTCGTTGTCAAGTCTGTTCGGCCAGACCAGGAGATGTATGGGCCCGAAGACACGGTTGATTCCGCTTACGAAGGTTTTATTACGACTTCTGGAAAGTTCTTTGGACAGAAGAAGGGTTTTGGGGTTGTTGAGCTCGTTACGGTCTACTAGTTGGGCCATGCGTATGTGAGGACTTCAACAAGGCGTGAAATCACCGTGACCCAGGTGGTGAGAACATGCTACAAACACAGCAGTTATAAGCTTTATTATCGTGGACCGTGCCACGCTCTCTATTACTTTCATATGGTATATATTGACCCGTAGACATCTCTATTCCTTTAGCAATCAGTGCATTCACTCAATTAGAAGCATTTACCTTTGATGGCGTCATGTATTGTTAACTGTGTCTTTTTCTGTTAAGGTCGAGGGCCTCTCTTGAGGATGTCATTAAAGAAAGAAGTGGAAGCTTTTGATGCAGGAGATGGGAAGGATCAGTTGTGGCAGGTTAGCAACCATGGTCATTCCGATCAGTGGTAGCAAGTCCACGCCCAAGCCCCTGGCACGTGCCCAAACCGGGAGCCTTGACTGTGAACAGTCGTGTTAGTTGGTTCCTTGGTCTATTTATCAGGAAGGGAAGTTTTGAAGGATTAATCACATGGATTGGGACCGAATCGCGAGCCCAAACATGACTGCACCAACCACAAGGGAGCTCCCGATAAGGGTAGACGAGAAGATCCAGATGAGTCGCGGGACAGCTCTCCCTGCGACTCGCCTCGGAACAGCATGCCACTTTCATGGCCCCTGGAGCCATTTATAACCCGAAGTTGATGTTCGTGATTGTCTCGGGTTCCTTGTCAAGTCTTCAAGACTTAACGTGCACATGCCCTTGGTCTTGTCGTCAGGAGTCGTAATGAAAGATGCAATGGCATCCCCTGGAGTCATGAGAGGGTCCTCCTGTCCCCAAACTCGCAGCCTCAGCACGAGCACACATAGCAAGCATTTCAATGCGCACATGATGCAGACGCTGAGGAGAAGGCTGCTGGCAATGCTCAACCGGCACGGAGCCTCATACTTCTCCGACAGACAGTACCGCACCTGCATGGTCTGGTAGGAAGGCCGATATACTTTCTGGTTGAATCTGTATTCCCCCGTCTTCCCGTCCAAGACATTCGGCCTTGGGTTGAATCCGGGTTGTTCGATGGGCCGGCACCGATCCCCACCTGTGCCGTCACGGTAATAACTATTGACAGACCAAAGTGGATTGATTGCTTCGACTACTGTTGTGGCTGCGTTGATCGGAACGTCGAAAATAGTACCATTGGGAGACTTCAGCACTTCGGATCGGCTCCAACCACGAGATTTGTCCTCGCTGGGTTCGCTGATGACCATAACCACATGACGGTATTTCGTGAGGGCTATTATACCGGCTAATGCAATCTTGGAAGCTGAGTTTCTCCCAGTTGTTGTCGGTATGTCTCGAAGATAATGACTCATTGATCTTAATAACAGTCGTGTCATTATAAAAATAGTCTCCCCAGTACTCGATGGGAACAAGTCCATCCCAAACCCCGTCGAGAGATGACTCGGCTGCGACAACAAGGTTGAACCCATTGGAGGCCTTGGGCTCGAGGACGCATCCGTTAAAGAGGAGGTGAAAGGGGATAGAGGTGAGACCGAAGAGGAGCCAAAAGACAATCTTGTGCCAGGAGACAAAGCGCAAGTTTCGGGGGGATTGAACACTAATCTCAACCCATTGGCCAGCAGTGTGACCCTTGTCAACTTCTTGTCGAGTAGGCGCCACCAGGGTCTGCATAAAGAAATGCGAAGATGCTAATATACCAGTGCCGATGATGTTAATGGCGAGATGGATCCATAAGTTGGCCTTGGAAGCCGTGTCGCATTTGCCACGGAAGAGACGGCTCTGACCAATGTCATCAGTCTGACGACGGTCTGTGTCAGAGTCGTCAAAGGCAGATTCGGGTTCACGATCGAGGCCAAAGAGAGAAACCAGAAGCACGGCGACAAGAAAAATGGTGAGAAAGGTGACGAGGACTGTGAGGTAGATGGCAGTCCGTTTACAACCGGTTAAACCAAGCATGGCTGCGAGAAGTAAAGAGTTAGCTTGCCAAGGAAAACTGCGCAAATAACGCGGGCACACTTCACAGGACGTAAGTAGGATTCCCTCCTTTTGAGTTGAACAACCTCGTGTAAAGAGGCTGGCGACCATTGGCTGAGAAATGACGATCCATGCAACATGACGAATTGATGATGGGATAACCGCGTACGATAGATAGAGTCTGACTACCTGGGTCTGACAAACACAGGAATGATGTGCCACGCCCGCTTAACATGGCCTCAAAATCTTGTTTCGAGGCCGTGGTGGTTGTGATAGCTGCGGCTATGAACAAGGCAAAAGCAACAGGATGAACATCTTACTCAACGGTATTAGGCGGCTGTTCTGTGGTGAAGCACTAATCTTGCGGCGTATCAAGGAAATACAGCATGTTTGATTGGCCTTTTGTGAGCAGTGAATCGAAAATAATCGTATCTAGGGTTTGAATGAGAGCCTTGATGAATTCTACAAGATAGGCATGTCGATATCTCCAGTAAATGTGGGCTTGAATGGAGAAGATAACAGGGGTGAAGGCATTTTAACTCACAAACCTCTTTCACCTTCATCAAATAGTCGTATTCTGCATGCAAGAGTTCCCGGTTGTGTTACTTGATCCAGACGGTGTTAAGAAAACTAGGAAGTGTGATAAGAGCAAACGGCGACAGACTAAAGAATGATAATCAACCCAGATTAATTACATCATTTTCACCATCTTCCAATTCATTCACTATGCTCTCATAGAACATCCTAGCAGCATCATGAACCACAGCAGGGCTCCCCTCGATTGATGTCCAGCCATCCAGGTGAGGCCCTTCACTCTTATGCGGGATCTTGAGGTACTGGATCTGAGCTGCGCCGACCCGGCAGAAATCGCCAGTGGCGCGTATTTCAGAAACCAGGATGGCGACCATGGCTGCTTGGCTCGCGTACAAGGGAACGAACCATAGATTTTCATCCCTGATGAGACCTTCCATGTCCGACTTGGGTCTGTCTGGGTCCATGCGTGTGGATATGGAACTAGGCCCTTGTTCAAACTCCTGCCCGCTCACAGTGAACTTTCTAACCATAATTTCCGACTCCCCGTAGACTATGTGTTCAACCTGTAGCATTAGGCCTTGCAACCGGATGGCTCCGTGGGCGACCAATGCTGAGCTTCCCACATGGTCAGAGCCTGGTATTTCCAGTACACTGGCCAAATCGGTAAGTTCATCGGCGCCACGAATCTCTGTATAGAAGCATATTTCTCCATCTAGGGAGAACCATGACCAGCTGGGAGCTCGGGATGCTGTCTCGCTGGCTGGCGTCAGACCTTCTCTGTACTCGGTAAGAAACCAAGCCAAGTCAACCAACAAGGTGCTATTCCATGCACCGGCAATGTACTCGTCATTCCGGCGAGGCTCGATCATCTTGGCGATGCCCGCAAATGCCACTAGCTTGTCTGACGGAAATGTGAGAGAGCAAGCCGAGTATGTTGAGACCAGGTGGTGCCAATATCGGCGGAAGTCCATCTTTTCAGCCGTGTCCTTTCGTTTGGTAACAGACGAGTACACCTCCCTCTTGGACATTACTTCGAGGCCCCTAGGCAAGCCGTGAGGAAACATCTCGAGAGCACTTTGACCGTTGCACTCCCATGCCAACTGCCGGTCGCCGAAATGCAGAACCCTTGGAGCTAGAAATCGTTCTTGGAAGACCCAGCCTCTGTCCATCAACGGTGACTCAAGAGCCTCGTCTACCCAAACATCTCCATCTACCACATAGTCTTTCTTCAATGGCCCGTCACATTCCACTTCAAGCTGAACTGGATAAGTGTTATCCCACGGCTTGGGAGAAAAGAGTGGGGGATCGCTGCCTTCGGTAGCATGGGAGGCTGACAAGTTTAGATATGAGTGAGCATACACATTGCCCATCTGCAAGGCCTCAACCTGCCAGTCCCCACACTCTTTATCTTGCTTGATACAGAGCGAGTCAATCCACAGGTATCGGACCTTGAGCTCACGAGTCATGTTGATTGCATCTTGGAAGACTCGGGGCAGTGTCGAGATGTCGATAGACGTCTTGAAGCGATCTATTGACTGAGAGCTGAGCTGCTCATAGACATGCTTCCCCCATCGGTGGCTCAATGTCATGTACGGTCCCGTAGGTGCGGTCTCTTTGGCGATAATGAGTTTCATGGTGGCTCCTGGCAAACCCAGGTCCAACAGCCTGGTTGGGTACCAGACTTTATGGGATAGGACGTAATTTTCATGGTCTTTCTCGCATCCTTTGATCCATCCACGGACCCTTTCAATATCGACGCCGAGTGGGCTCTTCTGCTTGACGTACATGTCCGGGCCCTGAAAATCTGCGCGTTGCTTAGCTATTGCTCTTATTATTAACATATTTCACCCCAGGAGTTTTACCTATATCTCTGAGGAAGTTGAGCTTGATCTCACATCCGGCTTCCTCGCCATCAACACAGCGCCATAGGAACATGCTAGTGATGCGAAGTTTGCGACGGCCGATACTGTCAGCGGGGAGACTCTCTTCCACGTCGCCGGAATCAGGATCGGAGGATTCATGTCCAATCAAAGTACTTATTTCGGGCCGGAATACATTTATCAATGGACCTTGAAGCCATGCTTGCCAAACCTCGTCGTCGTAATCCCTCAACCACTCCGCGAACTTGACACAGATCCAACAAGATTGTACCGCAGTTACATCGTAGGACGGATAGGTCGCGTCAGAAGTGCGCTGAGGCTCAAGTCCGTCGAGTTTGGGATATAACGCCACGATCACGTTGCTGCAGATGGTGCAGATCACCATTGTGACTGACTAGGATGTGGAGAAAGGCAGAAGTGAATCCAGACCCCATTTTAAATCCGCAAGGCTTTTATTGTTTGTCGGGTTGATATTAAATCCGCCTTGCCAGCCATGCCATGCCGCATTGGGAGACATGCATACAGATTCTGCCTTTGTCATACCATTTGTACTGGTTATTATTGACTTGATCTTTAAACATGCTATTAACCATAAGACACAAGATGCAAATACCTAAGCATTCGACATGGCTAAAGTTAATGCTATAGTAATAGGCGTTATACCATAGTCTTCCTGAGGCACTAAGATTACCTCTTTACTTCCTATCCTCTAGCTACTAACTTAGGCCGTATACTACTAGATAAGTAAGACAAAATCCAATTATTAATCTATACCCTTTTATATTTATGTCTCAAGCTGTCCTTTACTTTAACCATAAGTGCCTTTCATCTCCCTGTCCTAATCCTAACTTCACAATACCCATGTCAATCACGTGAGTACGCCTTAAGCGAGATTGATGACACCCCGCTTGTGGAGAGCGATGTGATCTTCCCTGAGCGCCAATCTAGCATCAGGGGCCCCAGTTGAAGCGCGGATACTACCATCCAAATGTCTGGTCATCTGGCTTCTACATGGCTCGACACGGTGCTATCGGATCGTGACAATCAGCCGGACCCTGTGGCGTCAGATCTGAGCCCACCCTCCAAGCGGCGCCGGCTTCAGCCACCGACACCTGAATCACCGAGAGAAACGACTGAGGACGGCACTCCCGTTACCTCTGGGCTAGAAAGACCCACCCAGCGTCCGAGCGAGACTCATGAGGGGCCCCAGACGTCTCACAGCAACGACCCTGCGCAGACAGCGCCAAGGGAGTCAAGCTCCCCATCCCCTGCCTTGCCGAGAGAGGATGGCGAATCGAACATCTCAGACGGGGCCTCCTCGATGGGTAGCCTGGACGATGAGTGGTTTATGTTGAAGGAACAGGAACTTGACAAGCTCGACCCAATACCACCATCCCTAGATGCCCTACTTAAGCGGATCCGACAGTTCAGCAACGGGGTAGGCATTTTACCGACTTCAGCTCGACGCCGCTTCAACAAGCTCGACGACGAAGACATGGAGTGGGCCAGACAACGATCCAAGAGTAAGAAATACTACTCTAAAGAACGACAATCTCTTGGGGAGATCGCTACCCCGGAAGAAGTACGCAAGATCGTGAACAAAAATTACGAATGTAACCACTTCGAGGATTACTACAACTGGAGCACCAGTACGGACATGGCAGTCAATAGCCGGATTCTTGACTTGGCCCTTGAACGATCGGATGGCTACACGACCATGTCGAATTCCCTCTGGACGTGAGAACCTCCCATGCTTCAATGAACTTGTCGCGAATCTGACCGGCCTGTGCTGTTTAGTTCCAACGCGTCGATTTCTCCCGACTACATTCAAACCTCGACTTGCGACCAAATGGCCGAGTTCTGCATCTACCTAGAGCTCGACGAGGAGATGTATGGGAGGGAAAGGAATAGGATTGATCGACTTTACGAAAGCCGTGCGCGTACCGAAATTAATCACACGAATTTTGGACCCCTTACCGATTTCCCACTAGCCATAAGCATCAACACTCAGGGACGTAGATTGGACCTTGGGAGGTGGGAGGCTGCACGGTGGGCGTGTCTACAAGACCTGCTAAACGTTTGCGAGGCTGAGGTTTCGGAATCTGAAATTAAGGCCAGCCTGCCTGAATTTCTCCCGGCAATCCTTGTTCACGTTGACGACTGGAATCTTGTGGTAACCACACACAAGAACAGGAAGACTACTGTCTGGCACCAGATCAAGATGGGATCCACATCGACCATACAGGGGATTTACCAAATCATCGCCTGCCTACATCTTCTCAGGGATTGGGCAGAGGAGACCTTTTGGCCATGGTTCAGGGTCCTTCTTCTTCACTCGCCCCCAAGGTATTACGTAAGGAGAAATTTTGGGCAGGTGAGCACAGAACGATATCGTGGAAGGGGACGGAAAAGATCACCCACAACAGATAGTGACATCTAGATTACAGTGCTTTGCGGTATTGGACTTGAAAGTTGCCATGTATTGGTGACCGTGTCGTTGACGATTGTGGCTAATGGCCTCTTTTAGGGACGCCATGGGTAGATATTAAGAAGGTAAGAGATACATTCGGTGGCATCGGGTGAGATCGTTAACAAATTTGTAATCTTCTCATTGACAATTTCTCATGGATAAAATCTTTCTTAAAACTCTAAGCCTACTATGGGATCGTTGGCGAAGAAAGCAATATCATAGCAGCATGTGGCAAGGATATCCACATCAGTCTTCCGGTTGGGTGGTTCCAAGTCGCCATGCCTTGATACGCGATAGCTTACACGTGGGTTTTCACTCACACATGGAGGATTGTTTCTCAAGTCACTTCAACGAGAGAATCGGTCTGTCTAGTTTGTACCGCCAAAAAGATCACGAGTGGCAAAAAGAGTGGATAATAGTGGATTTAAACCACCTCAGATGGACGAACAGGGAATCGAACCCTGGACCACTCCCAGAGGCGAGGATCTGTCAGAAGAAACTTGCTAAGGGAGTATTATACCACTAAACCATTCGCCCAGAATGCTTGTGTGTTGCGATGTTCGGCGACTCCCTCCAGAGGCTCATGAGCAAGGGGGGTCCAGCAAACGGATAGGCACATTTCTGACAGTTTCACATAGCATACCACATAGCTGGGACATAACTAAGCTTCCGGGGCCCGGATCTGGGGCAGAACCTCGTGTTTTTGAGAATTGCACTAATTTCGACCCCTGTTTGCAGTGAGAACCCTCCAAATGCCTTGAACCAGTCCGCAAACCATACAGTTAGGTACTGGTTAATATTGGGATGGTTGGAATTTTTAGCTTCACTCTGAACTATACTATTAGATGGATCCATCGTAGCCTGTGTTGTATTTCGCTAACACATACAATCTATCACTCCCCCAAGGCTCCTTTACACCTCTACCTCCTGCAACGTATTCCCTCAATAAGAAGCTAGAGCAGGCCATCACGAAGAATAACACGGCCAGTCCAGGCCCTTGGCCTTGACGAAGTTGCTCGGTGCGACTGCGAGGTCATCCTAAGCTGAAGATATGTGTCAGTTTATGAGTTGAGGGGTGCCCTAATGGAGAGACTATGTTTTCATTCCACCCACTACGATAGGAAACTATAAAACCAAGGTGAATGAGCACTCACACTTGACGGGGCAGCGACTTAGCACGCAGCATTACAGAAGGGACTTGGGAACGCCTGCCGATATCGGGCTCACTCCAAGCATGTCTTAGGTGCGCGATGTCCGGAAGCACAACCATATCGTCGAAGCCCCCGGACGATAAGCCTAGAGGGGTGAACGGGGGATTGTCTGCCGACGTCGAGGCCTCCAGATCATGACTGCGCTGTTCGGGGGGATACGCAGCCCGGTAGGCAAACCAAAGGCCCACCACGGCAACCAGAAAAGTCAGAGCGCCGAAAACAATAGCTATGATGGCCTGCGGTGGGAGGAATGCCATATCTTCGTGCTGAGGAGGGGAGATGCTTATTTCCTTAGCAGGGCTCATTAAATAGGGCGAAGAAGCGTGATACTTCAAGTGGAACACAAGGTTGCTAAGGAGCAAGTTGTGAATTAGTGAAGAGGCACGGATTCTACCGAGGTATAGGTTTAGGAAGGGGGGATGGTTTGGCCTTGCTGAGACGGCACGACTGGGTCGAATAATCGAGTACTGGAGCGCGTAAGTTGGCGTTCTTCAGGAAGTCGAAGAAAGACCACTTGGCAGAAGCTGAAGAAACTTGCGGGTTTGATGGACGAAGTGCTACTTTAAGACTTGGGCGTCATCGCCAGAGTCCAAGACCTTTTTACCTCTCTACTCTTTAATGGCAGTCGATCATTTCTAGGCGCCATGGTAGCTGACGGGGCCATTTATTTGGACTGCATTGAACATTTCTATGGATTTGACGTTGACCCCAAGCAATGGGGCCATTTAATGTGCCCCCTGAAGGGGCCGATTTTCACTACCTAGGTAGGATGGATTGTGACTGGTTCAGCTTGGGATTGAGAAAATTGGCCCTCTTATCTTAGCGAAAAGCGGTTTTCTATGTGGGTTGAGAAAAATGACCCCGTCTCACGCTGCCAACGTGTCTCAAGATGACTGACATGAGCCGTCAAGAAAATGGACCCCGCGAGTTGCAAAGCCTCGTTTTCTCCAACCTCTCGCCAGGCCGGGCATCTCATTATCATTTGCACTTTTATGCGGTTGGCTGGGATAATCGGCCCCGCGGCTAGGCAGAATGAAGACAATACCTTTGGGTGCGTGCCTCAGCAAGCTGTCCTCAGCCTCACATCTTCCCCATCTTTCAGGTCTCTCTTAAAAAGTACCCCGGATTCCTATCACACAAAACAGCATAGAACAGCTTGATTATAGCGTCAGTATACAATGGATCCTCCATCAACTACCTCCCCCCATGCCAGCGGACAAGCCAGCAACGACGACATCGACGCATTCCATGGCCTTACACAGAGCGGGGTTGCAAGTTCTCTCCCCTTCCGCTCGGTTCTCGCTCCGCGCTCCGAGGTTCTCGAAGGTCATTCGCCCTCGGACGAGAACACAGAGGAAGACAGCGGATCAATCCTGCTTCAATCAACTGAGGCATCCAAGACAACGAAGCGGCAAAAGCAGCGCGAGAAGAGAAGACTGAAGAGAGCTTCAAAGCGTGCTGCAGCAGATGTTTCTACAGACCAAAAGGAGCACGAGGATAACGCCCAAGACGCCAAGAAGATGCGCCACCGTCCGAGCTCAGCACAAAGGAGCGCAGCGGCGTTGATGCGGATGGACCAATGGTCTCGTCTGTTTCTCAACCGAACCTCGTCGCTCTCGTCTCTGACCCTTGATTGTGCAACAGCAGAAGCCATGTCAAGGGCAGCTGAGAAGACCTGGGGTGGCAACAGCCGGAAGCGAACCTTTCGTTCGACGCAAGAGCTAGATCGCTTTGTGTCGGTTAAAGACGAGGAGCTACGCTACCTCAAGGCCACTTTACGCCGCGCCTCTGTGATGCAACAAATGCCGTCCAAGAGTCATGAGTCAAAGGCTCGCGAAGAGTTCATCGCCTCTCTAGAGCCTCTATTTCGAGCTTGGGAAGCTGATGGGGCGTTGGAGATTGGGAAGAGTGAAGTCCTTCAGGAGGCTGCCCGATTCTTTACTGACGCCATCATTCCCTGTCTCGAGGCCCAGCTGGTCCAGTTGCGTTACAGATTGAATTCAGCGCGCATCTTGGAAGAAAAACTAAACAGAGTGGAGGTTGAGTTGGCCGGCCGGGAGGAGGTCGTGTATCGGTTGACTGCTCTAGTCAAAGATCGAACGTACATTCTGCCAATCTGCCCAGTGTGGGACCAGCTAGGCAAGGAGATAGAGGAAACTCGCAGGACACTAGAGGAATCAAGAAGTCTAGAGGACCTGCGAGAGGAGCGGGAGCATATCATGGTCGAGTACAGGCCGTATTTGGAGTGGGAGTAAGGCAAGCGAAAGAGACTGCATGCGGGTCACTTTAGATACTAAAGAGGTATGGCAAGAGCAAATGGTAGCAGAGAAATAGTCTTCCTACGAGAGAGAGATGAAGGAACGTCACTTAGGAACGTGACCTTCTGGAGTTAGTTATATCCAAGGCCAGGATCTTTCTTGCCCATACGCAAGGCTAAGAATATGGCTACAAGTCGGAGCGGGGGAGGACACGGCTATATGTTTAATAAGGTTTTAGATTCAAAAAGGGTGATGCTAGTAGGATAAGAGCTAGGTCGTTCAGCGTGAATGACTGTAGCACCCATCACATAGGCAGACATAGGAAACCCTGAAATCGGAGGCTCGACCTATCCATCACAGCTCTCTCAGTAAGAGAAACCACTGCCCTTGAGTGGGAGCACTTTCCGACCCATAGAATAAAAGAAACGCTGTAATCAAAAACTTGAAATATTCGTGATATCCGAATAAAACGAGTCGCCCCCCTCTGAGGGCAATGGGCAGAGAGGGGAAAGCCACAAATGGTGTGACAGGCGAAGAGTAACTTGGGGATGGAATTGCGGGCATAGAGATGACAGAGAAGGAGATGGAGATGAGAAAGACAAAGAAGGAGATGGGAGAATGTTCAAGACAAATACAAAGGCAATGCTTCTCCCTAAGAAAGGCATTACGCCATAACTTGGTTAGGGGATTCCATGAAAAAGAGCGAGAAAACAAATCACACTGGGGTGAAAGACAACAACCCCTCTCCGCCCCTCCCAGGGCCAAACCAGCGTGGGCATCGTAACAGTAATAGTACTCAGTGCCCTTGCTACATCCTACCTGGTGACACCAGCCCTTCAATGCCACGCATGAAATTAGTCCTTGTCCACACCTCGCCGCCAATTGGTGGTAAGGGGAGCAAGAGATACTCCTCACATCGCCCATACTAGACGACGAAGTGTGAATGGTCTCGTTTAGTCTTCTCTCTCGTGGTTGAACTCCTGTCATGATTGTTTTTGTTGCTTTCGAGGGCGACCTGCCTTCCTTAATTCTGTTTGGTGATGCGCTTCAAATTGTTCCATGCCAGCAAGAGCCAGTCCGCACTGGCAAACGTATGAGCTTCCAGGTTGAGCCGTGCAGACATGTCGACGATGATGCTCTAGGAACTTGTCCCACCGTCTGAAGGTCTTTTGACAAAGGCACTGGTATGTTGAGAGCGGCTGGTTGCGTTTGATATGTGGGCACTCTTTTTCATGACGCTTCAGGCTACCGGCGTCAGAGTAATGCTTGCCACAGCCATCTGCCAAGCAATGATGGCGCTTGCAACGCTTGGCATGGGATCTGTCAACGGATGAGGCTGGTGAGCATTCGTTCAGTTCGGGGACATGGTAAAAACGTTACCCACCTGAAGCGGTCTGCGCTGAACTGCTTGCCACAGACAGCACACTTTTGGTGCTGCGGCGGGGCCAAGGAGTGACTGGGCTCGAAAGATGCGGCGCTGAAAACAGAACTGGGCGTGTTGGTAGGAAGAGGTGGAGGACGGGAAGAAATTGTCGAGGAGAGAGAGCGAGAAGACTGAGAGGATTCCAAGTAAGGACCGAGGCTTTCTGGCGGCGCAGGAGCTAATGCAGGACACGAAGTACCCAAGTACTCCTCCTCAGACAAGGGATTTTCTGAGCTGGAGGCTAGGGGACTGAGTCCTGGCATCCACTCTAGACCGCCCTCCCAGAAGCCGATTTCAGCATAGTAAGTGTCGGAACTTGATGGCCATATCGGATGGTCAAGTACACTGAGGTACGGATACTGATCTATTCGATGTCCATCGTCCCGGCTAGAGATGGCGAGAGCGCGGAAGCTTGTTCCGCGCTGCTCGACAAGCTACTAGACCTTCGATGAAGGGCGGCAGCCCTCTGAACAGCTGAGACAGAACCTGACAATAGGCCATGATTAGGGATATGCCTTGAGCTAAAGACAGGACAAGACTTACTATTCTTCGGTATTTGGTCAAGGTGGTTCCAGTATAAGAGATGGGTTCGCTAGAACTGAAAGAGTAAAGGTCGAAAGGGGAGGGAGCGAAGGGCAGGGTATTTATGTTTGTTCAGGCTTCTAGGGCCACTGATAACTCCTGACTAAGCGAGGCCAGTTTCTGAGACCTTTTTTTGTGTGTGAGTGCAACGGGGCCAATTTCTTACGCCACACCAAGGAGGTGGTTGGTGTTGCACTTGACTCAGAACATTTTCATCTCACTAGACAACACAGCTCTACGCCACAGGGAGAGTCTTGGCAAGACCATCCAGACACGTTCCAACTGGCCAGGTCATGTACTTGATGCCAACTGGCAACTGAAGAGACATAAGCAGCCACCACCCACGGGGCCAATTTTGAGATCTAGGCAATCCGGGCCAAAGGGGCAGATCTCCAAGACCAATCAATGAGAACCGTCGGTCTCATACATTCACCTTGGGCTACGTCAGGCTCTGGTTGGGCGAGGGGGGCCAATTTTGTGCCGAATCGGCAGAGCCTCATGCCCAGACAAGGCAGCAGGCGAACCATGTGCCGTACGAGTTGGTAGTGACATTGTGTTCTTTGTTATAGCTGAAGCCCGGCCCTTGATGGGATAACCGCGTACGACAAATAGTTGGTAGTGACGGCGTCGAGTTAAAAGTAGTAAAATGGCTACTGAGCACCAGTACTTTGTAGTAAAACCCTGGAATTTCCTTCAACTCAATACAATCAAAGCCTTCAATCCAGTGCGATCGTCACCTTCAGCCTAGTTGTGGCTATGAGCTTAGTGACAAGGGGGCGGGTGCGAGATATGACGTGCCTTATTTGCTATTTGCTATTTGCACTATCCCCGGGCCTTAATGAGCTGCCTGTATTTCTCGCTCGCCACCCGTTCACCTGCATGTTACATACTATAAGACAGAAAATGGCTACCACGTTCACCGCCGCGCCTCATGATGAAACAGAGCTTGCCAGCAAGCTTCCAATACCCTTCCGCAAACAGGCCGATTCCTTCCGGCTTCGCAGAGAAGTCGATGCCATGCGCTATGTACGAAGTCATACCTCGATCCCTGTACCGTCGATTCTCGACATGCATTTCGGCGTGAGCGACCATGAACCGGGATGGATTTTGATGGAACAAGTCCCCGGACGACAGCTTGACGAAGCATGGCCAATAATGACAGAAACAGCAAGGGCACAAACCATCTCGGAGCTTCAATCCTACCTACGCCAGTTGCATTGCCTTCGCCCTTCTGGATCTGGCTGGATTGGCTGCTGCTCTGGAGGGCCCGTGTATGACCATCGGCTGGATAATATGTCTACATGTGGCCCATTCGTGTCGGTTGCCGAATTTCACGACTTCCTTGTTGGCCCAGTCAAGAATTGTCCACGGCCTGAATAGGTGGCTAAATATCGCAAAATGCTGCCTGATGACTCTTGTATAATATTTGCGCACGCGGATCTCTCATGGGAGAATATCCTTCTGGACCCTACAACAGGTTCCGTCACCGGAATGGTGGACTGGGAAATGGCGGGTTTTTGGCCTGAGTGGTGGGAATACAGGAAGGCCTTGTTTGGTTCTCGGCCTCGACAATGGTGGATCGACATTGTGAAGCAAATTATGAAAGAGTATCAGCCAGAAACTGAAGCTGATATGGACCTCGAAATGTTCTAGACATGACCATCTATCATACCTGATACCTACAGGCCATTCAAGCTTGTTTCAACCAATTTTACACGATGCCCCGTGTCAAGTAATCATAAATAAGACCCTCCCCGTTTAATATGTCGAATCTATCCAGTGCCCAATTCTGATAGTTCCATCCGGACGACTCGCTCATCTCGATTCGCATCTTTTTAAGTACCCTTGAGGGGAACACAAAGTTGCTAATAAGCAAGTTGCGAATTAATGAAACGGTCCGAATGTTATCTGAGTATAGGGCTGTAGAAAGGAGATATTTTTGTCTTGCTAAATAGATGGTATGATGTGTGGAAGCTGCAAGGGCTGGCGAATTGCATAGACAACTTATTGCCCTAAGAGTAAACTGCCATCTCATACCCCGATGTGCTTCAATAGACCCCTCGAGTTGCACCGCATAGTTTTTTAATAGCCTCCCGCTGAGCTAATGGGATACCATCATATGTTAGCTAAGTCGTCATCAGTCTCGCGTCTTCCCCCAAAAGCAGTGAGTTAGTATCTAGGATTATCTAAGGGAATAAGCTAGGCGTACCTAGTTTATGGTTAGCAGGGAGTTTTTGCTATGCAATTTCTGTATTCTGTCTTCGTAATAGGTCAAAAGAAATCTCCAAGGTACCTAAGGTCTATTGGTAGCTAGAGTATCTAAGAGTCTATATAAGGTGTTGCGAGTGTTATATATATATAAACATAAGTATCTCACGGTTGCCAAGTGTGCATCACGGCGTGGGGCTGTCCCTGGTTGACCGATAGACGGGAATGAAATAGGAACTTCTGACCACGTAACAGAGCCATGGTAAAGCTGTAAAAGTAGCTCACAGCTTACTTAAGTCGTGAAAGCTGCTCGACATGTCCAAAGAGCTTTACCTGCTTCCCGTTGAGCCTTGCCACGCCCTCGCCATATGATTCAGAGATGATGATATACGAATCACGTTGCTCGGGTAGCTCCGGGATGAGCTCAGCATCCCGCACGAATTTGCGAAAGCTGAAACTGGCTTTTCTCGCAGGGAGGTCGAGGAAGAAGTTGTTGAAGTACTTGTAGCCGGTTGTCTTGCTTGTTGTGATTTCCCATGCGCGGCTCTTGGGGCCTACGGGTATCATTTCGTGTAGTCCGTTCGGGTTCCAGAGCGATGCAAATGCAATTTTACCTGATCCATTGAGGTCCGGGTCCATGACCCATGAGATGAGTATCTCGCCTGATTCCAGATAAAACCAGAGAGCATAGTACCCATTTCCGATGCCAAAATCTCCCCATTGTCTCTCGAATAAGGAGAAGGACTTGGATGAATCGATTTCATGCTTTGTTCCATCAATTGTGATGGTTCCGTTCATGCGCGTGAAAGGATTTGCCTGTTGGTGTCAACCTCAGCTCCTCGCCATGGGGTGTACTCTTCACATACCCAATACCACGACCACCCCGGAACGGATTCGTGATAGCCATCATCTGGGCCCCTTGGATAAAGGTTGATGCCGCCACCACCGCCATAGTAGAAATTCTTGCCGGTCGGCCTGAGAGTTGTCTCCAGCCTGACTCCTGACATCTCCAGCATGTGCGTCGTGTCGGTCCAATTGTCCCCGCCCACTGGGCTGGTGATGTTCTGGACTGCGCTAACGAGGTCCAGTCGATCAGGGTTCCCTGACCCAGGCACGAAAATCGAGGCCCCTTTCGCTGTCATGTCCTGAAGGTCGTTGAAAGAGAGGAAGGTGCCGACGGTCTTGTCGCCAAGTAAGCCAAGGTTGGTAGTCAGATGGTATTTAAGGCCATCCTTTGTGACGATGTTGTAGAGCATGAACACGCTGCAGCTGGTCAGCAGGATGAAGATGTGATAGCATTCAGGGTTAACTATACTTGTTGACGTTTGATGTCGAATTAACAACATATGCCATGGTTTTTCTAACGTCGTACCTATTCGTGTAGGTCTACACCGTCAGCTATTGAATCTCTTGTAGACCGAATCACTTACTCCGTCATTGTCGATGGTTGTTGGTGGATAGTTCGGCACCGGCCATGTGGTCGGTTTCGGGTTGCCTAACCCCAGAACCAAAGTGGTCCAGGATAAGGCCAGAAAAAGATGGCTCTTGAACATGGTGTATATACTCGCAGTCTGTAAACGTTGAGGGAAATAAAGAACTGATGCAGCTAAGGAAAGAATGAACACACCGACTGCAGAGACCTTGATTTATACATTTTCTGCTACCTGGTACCTCGTCTCGGGGTGTCGGCTTGTTCATGGTCCGAGCGATACGAAGTTAGTTGCCGAGTACGAGCAACTTAAGGCCCGAGACTCCGATTCTGGTCGATGATTGGTCGATTAGCAGTTTTTCAACTCAGTTGGCTATATAGGTGGTCCTGCTTAACCTATAACTAGGCAAATTACATGATGGAATTCTGAGATTGTAGTGACCTACTCCAAATTGGCTCTGTGGGGTAGAACTCGCCACTGCTTGAGAACTGCACATGATAACGAGGTCAGCCAACTATCAAGCAGCCATACATCCACCCAGTTATCCTATCAAGGGCCGGGCTTCAACTATAAAAGAAGAGAATATTATTAAGCAGCTTTGGTGGACAGGCTTGGGAAGGTAAGGTATTAGGCGTCAACACATCTGCTCATGCTCGAGCAAAAAGGGGGGGTCACGAATAACTTGCACTAATTGCAAAGACAGAAAACTTCACCTCGGCGCCTGTAAGCCCCGAGATCATCTTGATCTCATATTCGTCATCTCGCTTCTGTAAGCCACGGACCGAGATGGGGGAAATGTCTTCACGGGCTGTAGAATACGACAGAGTGTCAAATGAAAAGTCGAGTGATCTTTTCGGGCGGGCTGAAGTACCCTCGTAGCACTTCAACACGTCACCGCCGCCAATAAGGTTGTTGTAGAAGGAAAGCTGGCAGATGATGGACTCGGGTAGCTTGGTCGAGCCGATTCCAAACGCGTATTCGCCGTATCGCGCCCAGTCCTGAACGGATTTGTACTTGAGATACTTGTACTTTGCACCGATCTTGCTATCCCAGGTGTTGACAGTATCTAACGAGACTGAGCCATAGAGGATCTTGGAGAGGCGCGCGATGACTGTCTTCTGGCTGTCGTAGCGATATGACTGGGTGTTGTTGGTACAAACGGGGTTGTCGAGGAAAATTTCGAGGGCGTCAGCCAACTCTTCATCCTCCCTCGGGCTTTTCTTGACAATGGTGGAATAGGCTGGTGTACAGCACTTTGCCCTGGCGCCACGGCTGCACTCCTTGATGTTGTGGTCCATGGCCACACGTACTTTGTCACTGGGGCATCCACTGAGACAGTATCCAGTCCATCGGAAACACGCCGATATAGCTCTCCCATTCGCAGTCGGTCCAAGATGTTTCCCCTCTCAGCTATACAAGACGTTTCTTCCTCTGTTCAACCCCTGGCAGCGAAACCTCCCAGGTACCAACATACATCAAAAACCACTCAAGCCTTAATTGAACCCCCCAAAACCCAGCGTCACGTTCCGTGGTGGATGGCCAAAGTAAAGGATTCCTGGGTTCTCGGGGTCTTTCTTATGAGTCAACTCGGTCACCGACCGTCGGTTGTAGTTTCGGTCGAACCAGTACCGCTCCAGACTAAACTCGCCAAAGACGTGCAGGCGGAAGGCATCTTCAGGCTTGGGCTTCGCTTTGACCATATTGACCCAGTACTTGGATCGAAATCCAACACCTCCCTCCGGGGGGAAGTCCCTGGGCGCCGTGGTGAGTTGAGCCAGCGTCTCGGCGTCTAGCATGATGCAAGCAGCATAATGCAGAAACATGACGCTGCGACGGCATCGAGGGTCTCCCTGGAAACGTGGCTTCCGAAATTCGTCGTCACCCATCCAGGAAGGCGAGTCGTCAAGGTCAGCAGCTGATTGTGCCATGGTATCGGATAATGATAAATGTGTAGAGCTTGTCAGTGAGAAGGAAGAAAAAGGGGGACGTGGGAGGACTTGAGTAAAATATCTAATATCACGTGGTACCTTGAGAGGCTCTTATTGTCGAAATGGGCGTTGTGCATAGCCCAGGGGTATCACGTGAGCAGGCCGCCAATCCGTTCAGCAACTTAATTAGGAAGAATATCTCAGAGACCACGATCAAGACCGAGATGCCGTCATTTAATAATAATGAAAGAATATTATTAAAGTTAGTATAAGAGGTCTATTTTATTCGTCAAAGATATAACTCTAAGTAATAAAACATATAAAGATATATAAGCATTAATATAACATACAACCTGGGCGACTCTGCCGCTATATCTCACTACTCAGACCTGAACCTCTTGTTGCTATAAGGACGCTTGATTCTGCCCTTGATGAATTCTCCACGACTCTAGCAGTAGTAAGTTATCTCTAAACTCTAGTACCCTCGAGCAATCTATACCCTACGCTCCCTGTCCAGCTGCTGATGTTAGATGACCCGAGTATCCCTCAGTGCCTGCCCAGCACCAAGTCCATTTAGATCCATTTCAATCCCTCCAGCCATTGTGGGCACAGACGAAGAACCGCTGGCATTGATGCGCAGTTTCTCATCTTGGGTGGATGCAATCTTGTCCTGCTTGAGACCCATCGAGTCAAGAAATCTAATAGTGTCTGCAAATTCTTGCTCCTTCCTGACCGCGGTCCAGTGAAGCTCTTTAGCCATGATGTCTATCACCCGTGGCAGGACTTGTAGTGCTTTTGAAGCATCAAGGAACGATAAACGGGTCCGGCGGGCGATGACGTCCGCAGCTGTGCAAGCAGCCTCGGACCGCACGCCGTGAGTGATCTCAGCCTCGATGAAGGGGAGATCTGGCACAAGTCGGGTGTTGAGACGTGGTGAAATGGCGAGTAGTGTCCAGGCTCGGTCGCCATAGTTGGTGGCAAGGTGTTGAGCAATATCGGCATCGATGGGGAATACCTCCATTAGTCGCGAGGCAAGCGAAGACGAGTAGCCATGTGCACCTACGAGGGGCACATTGCGCGTGCAGCAGCTACCGGTAGTTGTGAACCCTGGGAGGCCGGCACCGCTGATATCCGGAAGAGATATGGCGCGTGGTTCAAGTTCGAAAGTCTTGATAGCCTCATCAACCGTGTCTTCAGCCATTTGTCGGTAGGTGGTCCATTTGCCACCTGCGCAGGTGAGAAGGCCTGAAGGAGAGACGGTGATGAGATGGCTTCTAACAAGAGATTCGGTGTTTTTGGCTCGTGGGTCGCGGACAAGGGGACGGATTCCTATTTGGTGTAAGTAGATGGCAAGGTGTTGAAGACGGATGGTTCACTCACCTGACCAAGCTGCCAGTACGTCATGCCTGGATAGCACCGATTCTGGGGACAACAGCTTGCTGACTTCGTTGAGGATGAAATCCACATCGTTCTGCTGCGCTACGGGTGCCTTCTCAACGTTGCATGGGTTGTCCGTCGTTCCAGCCAGCGTGAAGCCTTGCCAGGGGAGAACAAAGATGACACGTCCGTCCGAGGTAGCTGCATCAAGCATTCCCATTCCGTTAGGGCATACCCTCTTTGGCAGCATGATGTGGACGCCAGATGAGGGAGCGACGATGGGCTCTCGAGAGGGCTCATCCATCTGCTCAATAGCGTCGGTGAAGGGACCGGTCGCATTGATGACGCCCTTGGCATGGACCGTGAAGGCTTGCGATCCGTCCTCGTCACTGTTGAGTACATCTCGTAGTTGGGCACCACATATTCGACCATTGGCATCTTTCTCGAGACCCGTGACCTCGACATGGTTAAGAACGGTAGCGCCGTATTGAGAAGCCGTCATTGCTAGGGCAACGTTCATCCTCGAGTCATTGTGTTGGCCATCGTAATACACCAAAGCGCCGACCATATTATCTCGTCGCAACAACGGAAACGCAGCAAGGGCTTTGCTCTTGGTCAAGTAATAAGAGCTCTCAAGACCTTGCGAGCCGGCAAGAAGGTCGTAGGCCTTGGTACCAGCCCAGAAGTAGGGCGCTTCCCACCAATGCTGCAACGGTAACAAGATTGGTAGCGAACTTGATAGATGCGGCGCAATGTTGAGAAATGTCTTGCGCTCCCTCAAGGCTTCCATGACGAGCTGGAGCTGGCCGTAGTCGAGGTTCCAAACCGCCTTTTCGAGATAGCGAACACCGCCATGCACGAGCTTTGTGCTCTTGGAGCTCGTTCCCGAGGAGAAGTCATCGCGCTCGACGAGTGCGACCTTCAGCCCGCGTGTGACGGCATCAACGGCGATGCCTGTTCCGGTTGCGCCGCCGCCGATGATGAGCAGATCATACTGAGCACTCTTGTCTGGTTTGTTGCTGCGGCGCAGGTCGGCAAGCTGTTCAGCGCGGCTCTTTGGAGCTTGGAAAGTAGGCGGCACGATACGGCCGGCGGAACCGCGCCTGAGAGGAGCAATGGGCTTGTCGATGGAATGTGTCTTGTTTCGAGTCGCGTAGACGAGCCCGCCAGCTGCTACGGTAGCTGTTGTAGCAGCACAAGCGACGAGCAGCGGCCGCCTGAGGGTTTGAAGCCGCCGCTGCATGGTAGTTGGCTTTCGCTCTTGATGAGGGTAAGTGTTCTGAGCTCCTCACGCGCTCTTGAACAACTTTCAGCGCGGCACGGGGGGCAGGGAGGCCTTGAGTATGGTGCAAAGTCGATCACCTTAGGGCAAAGAGAAAGGTTTGTTTATAACAGACGATATCTTGACTATGATGGTCGCATTGGAAAAAAAGATTCCATCATTTGCCGGATTCAAACCGGCCACTCAAACAACTATGATATCATAGCTCAGGCTCTCTTCTGCGAGAACTGGAGAGGACATGCGGGCCACGCCAAATCACACTCCCACGTTTCTACTCGTGATCATTTTCTCTCCTAAAGTCCCCGTCAAGAGCCTTCAATATGCAAGTGAGCCAATTCTTGTCCTGTCACGACCAACACTCAGCCTCATCCACAATATGCATGTCGGGGTTTCAATACCGAGAAGCTAAACTCTGCAGGGATCAGGGCGACGATCCTCGGCATATGCATGTCGGGGTTTGGTACCGAGCGTAATCCACCGAGCACGGCCGAAGGATTCATTGTGCGCCCGCCTCCTCCGGCGGCAAACTTGGATTCCGTATCGGCCACGTGCTGTTCACCGAGGTTCAAGAGCAAGATGCTGTTGGCTTGGCCCGGAGCTTGATGTGCTCTTCAGGTTAAAGGCGCATGCAGGTTGGTTCCATTCGGACTAGGTACGCTTTCTGGAAGGGAGCTGCGAACCCCTGCAGTTTCTTACTGTATCCACCTACTTGGCGTGGTGCGACGTAGTATTCTAGCTCGGCATCAACTCACCCTGGAGTTGGAGCACTGATGAATGGTGTTATCCAAGTCGAATCTCGCCAGACTTTTCGCTCGATAGGCTTTAAGCATTGTGATTAGGTTGGCGTGAGTTTGATATCACTTGATATCGAGGTCAGGTTATGGATGCCCAAGACACAGTGAAAGAAAAATATCGGGGCCGATCGTTGCAATAAAACCCTTCGATAGCCACAGAGTTGATAAATTGCTGTGCCTTCGAAATAATATCACGAAAGATTGTCTAATCACCAATCGATTCAGTTGAACATTGTCGTCAACTGCAAAAGATATCCACAATGATTTCACAATTTCTTAGAAATCCCGAGACTTCCAAGTTCCGCCAGCGCTGATCACAAACTCCAGTGGAGAATCTTGAGGTGGGCACCGTGGGGTTGAGGCAAGCCTTCTGACGATCAACGCTATCAATTGACGCACTACCTAAGTAACTACAGTGCTCTCCAAACATGTCAAATTATCTTTCTCATAATCCTCATGTGGGTTCTGTCTTCCCTTTCTTCTGTTTCGTTTGCTGTTGCCTTTTCCACTTCACCCACCGAAACCTCACTTTTCAAAGACTCTCAAACACCCCAGCCTCACCCTGAAAGCGCCCGAGTCCTTCAGCCATGCCTAACGGGAGGATATTATACCTGCGAATCCAGGGCTCGGTCATAGGTGTTTGACCAGACTGATCGACGAGGAGTCACGAGCCGTTTGAGTCCCATGTAGGGAGTGTTCATTGGGCTGGGGCCAGTGTACATGAAGGTATCATAGAGGAAACCACCAAAGGATGTACCAAGGAACGGGATGACCATTGGGATCTATGATAAAGGTCAGTTGAGTGCGTCATAATCAATCGAGGCTTTGACTTACCCAGAAATAGTATCCTCCTGCTGACCAAACCTCAGTTCCATATCCGAGCATGTACGAAACCAACCGCGGTCCAAAGTCACGAGCCAAGTTGATGGCATAGCCAGTCTCCCAACCCCAGCAGGCACCGATACCAAAGATCAAAAAGAACAAGGCAAGAGGCATCAACGGCCCAGCGCCAATATTGGTGCTATCCGCCAACGCAAAGATGACAAACTGCAGGATCGTGCTGGCGATGAACTCGGAAAAGACCATCCCGGTACGCGTCATGAAAGGAGCGGGATACGTGCAAAAGATGCCCGCCGTCGCGTTCTCTCCTGTGACGGTTCGGATACCCGGGCCGCCCTCGTACGCGTTGATGGCCGACTTGTAGTTGCCGTACACGATGGCGGCGGCGGCCATGGCTCCGAGGGTCTGCGCAATGGCATAGACGGGAAGCTTGCGCCAAGGATGGCCTCTGAATATGCAATTCGCCAGAGTCACCGCAGGGTTCAGATGGCCTCCTGATTTACCACCGACGTATACTCCAAGCATGACACCTAATCTGGTCGAGTTAATGAAAAGCTGGATCGATCATCACGATTCGAGACTTACCCCCAACCCCAAGAGATGCTCTGGTAGTCGCCCTTGGTTCCTCTACTCAGAACAACCTGAGCAACGACGCCGTCGCCAAAGAGAATCATGACAAAGGTACCAAAGAATTCGGAAAAGGCATCTTGGCAAGTCTCCCTGACCCTGCTCCAGAGCAGCACCTCCTCCCGCTCACCACAGTGCGGCTGCAGCGTTGAATCGCTGGGCAGCTCCTTGATTGCTTTGGTCTGAACCATCTCGACCTTGGCAGGGGAACTTGGGCTGTTGAAGGATGACTCTGAGATGGAGTCTTGGTTGAAAGAGGCGGACATTGCAAAGATCTTGTACGAGAGGGGATGGTTGTCGTCATCACCTCATGGGGATGTGGTTACAATTTATGCTCAGCAATGACCAGCAAGACTCTTGGCCACCAAGCCGATTAGGTTACGAAACGATCGAGGGTATCCTTCCGTACTGAGCCATCGTTCGGCTCCGTGCGAGCAAACATGTCTTCCTTTCCCGAGGCGCATTCCCGGTCCCCTCATCTTCCCATGGTGAGGGTGGCTTACAAGTCTGTTGGTCCACTCCCGGTTAGAGAAGGGGAAAGTCAAAGCTCTGAAGGGGCAACACTTCCAGTCCCTCCCGATACAATCGAACCATGGCTGGTGGAGGGCCCCTTCGGTGTTTGTCAGTCAGGTGAGGGTAACCTCGAGATGCGAGCTCGGTGGCCCACACCGAGAGGTATCTACACCCTCCATGATGGAGGTTCGAGACGCCTATCCCCCGCCTCCGCAGCTTCCCCGACGAGCCTCAGCCCCTCCGGAGGTCCGAGGCACTTTGGTTAGGCAGTATAGCAGACGGTGAATATGCAGATAAGCGTTCGCCAAGCCCCTTGTCAGATTCAAGCTTATGGAACGAGTTCCCACTTTGTGGGGATATGCATGAGTTCCCGAGGTGTCAACGCAGTTCTCCACGTTTTGCCTTCGCTTCTTAAACCCCGATGGTGTCCTCCGAGGCTCGTGCCATTGACCATGTAAGTCGGGCTCGCAAACCCCGAGTTTCTGACCTCCCATCTCTCAGGTGTAGGGATTGTGAGACGTGGTGTGTTGGTCCGTGTGTGGAGGTTCAAGATGCAACCCCAATCAACCGCGGTGCTCCTCGGCCGAAATCTTGATCTCGTGCTCTTTTCTTGACGAAACAGTACGACCCCGCAAATTGTACCTTGGGGTAGTCAGCTGGGGGAGGGGTTTCTTCCCCGTGGAGGATGCACGGCCTGTGATGGTGTGGCCTTGGAATATCCAAGCTCAAGTCCGAGACGGGAATACTTAAGTGTCTTGTCCATTGCAGTCCGATGACACGTCCCATCGCATCTTATCTCGGTTTGGTCATCACATTGCCAATTGATAAGCCCGCGCCACCTTTTGCTTCCCAATCCTTTACCTCTTCACCAAAAGCGTCATCAGCGCAATGCCTCTCCTCAATGGAAACTCCAAGGGCTCCTTCATTGGAGCCATTGATCAGGGCACAACCAGCTCACGCTTCCTCATCTTCAACACGAGTGGAGAAGTTGTGGCGACGCATCAGCTCGAGTTCAAGCAGATCTACCCCCATCCTGGGTAAGTCGAAATAAACGCACATATTCTTGACCCAGAGGCTAACGTTTAAGCTTAGATGGCATGAGCATGACCCAGAAGAATTGGTCAGCTCTGTGGAAAAGTGCATTGATGGAGCCATCGAGTCCTTTGAGGCTCAAGGCAACTCGCGCGACCAGGTCAAGGCCGTGGGCATCACAAACCAGAGAGAGACAACCATTGTCTGGGACAGGACGACGGGCCAGGCGCTGCACAATGCCATCGTCTGGACCGACACTCGATCTCAAGAGCTGGTCCGAAGATTGAAGCGTCGTCTCGGGGCCAGCGAGTTGGCCTCGAGATGCGGCCTTCCTCTCTCCACCTACCCCTCGGTGAGCAAGCTGCTATGGCTGCTCGAGAATGTTCCTGCTGTCAAGGATGCGTATGAGCGCGGCGTGCTCGCTTTCGGTACCGTCGACACTTGGCTGACGTACAAGTTGAACGGCGGCACGGAGCGTGACATTTACGTGTCGGACCCTTCCAATGCGTCACGCACCATGTTCATGAACCTCGAGACGCTCAAGTATGACGAGGACGTGATTGACTGGTTTCGTCTCGACCCCGCAAAGATCACCCTGCCAAGGATTGTGCGGTCCTCGGACACCAAAGCTTACGGCTCCTTGGTCGGCACATGCTTGAAGGGCACCAAGATCACTGGCTGCTTGGGCGACCAGTCTGCTGCCCTCGTCGGCCAAAAGGGTTTCACCCCCGGCCTCGCCAAGAACACGTACGGGACTGGCTGCTTTCTTCTCTACAACGTGGGGTCCAAGCCCGTCTTGTCCAGCCACGGACTTCTGGGCACTGTCGCCTTTGACTTTGGCGAGGGCAACATCATGTACGCGCTCGAGGGCAGCATCGCCGTGGCGGGCTCGAGCGTCAAGTTCCTCGTCGACAACTTTGGCTTCATCCAGTCGTCGTCCAAGCTGAGTGCCTTGGCTGAGACGGTCGAGGACAACGGTGGGTGCACCTTTGTCACGGCCTTTAGCGGCCTGTTTGCGCCGTACTGGATTGACGATGCCCGAGGCACCATCTTTGGCATCACGGCGTACACCCAGCGTGGCCACATTGCCCGCGCCACGCTCGAGGCCACGTGCTTCCAGACAAAGGCCATCCTGGACTCGATGGAGAAGGACAGCGGCCACGCCCTGACGGAGCTGGCCGTCGACGGTGGCATGTGCAACTCGGATCTTATCATGCAGGTACGTAAATACGCAGCTGAAGACACGCGACAAGACGCTAACACGACGGGGTCTAGACGCAGTCTGATCTCATTGGCATCCCTGTCAATCGACCAGCCATGCGGGAAACAACGGCTCTTGGCGCCGCCATCGCGGCCGGTTTCGCAGTGGGAATCTGGAAGGACTTTGATGACCTGAAGGATGTCAACACGCAGGGACGGACCATCTTTGAGCCCCAGATCACTAATGAAGAAGCGGCAGCTCGATTCGAGACGTGGGAGAAGGCGGTTCAGATGGCCAGGGGGTGGGCGAGCTAAACGAGGCGGTGTCTATAGCGTTCTTGTCTGTGCTTTCTTTTCTTTTTGCGTCTTCTCGTGTGTAGCATATGTATGTATCCGTACTGGCAGAAGTGAAATGCTGCTGCCTGCTGGGCCAAGAGCTGCCAAAACAAGCCTGTTGGAGTTAGTTACCTACCAGCCTACTCACTTACTGTTAAGACCTAGTGATGATCGCCCAAGCCATTGCCGTCTGCCACATGCCAATAGAGGCAAAGCGTCCTGGGTCGATCACATCCTTCAATGGCGCATGGTGAGGGGGAAGAGAAACTAGCATCTTCTCCCCGGTGAAGCCGGACAGTAAACATGCATCAGGACCAAGTGCGCAACGTCTCATCCCCACCGGAACTTTTATGTACAAGCACGGATCCGTACGTCAGCCCGAGTCCAGAAGAAGAAGGCCCCTAGACCCTCTGAGATGTCATTTGCTGCAGGCCCTGGTCTGCGCGTACAGGGGAGGGGGTAGCACCCCGAAATGCCGCCTTTTCAGTGTGGCTCCCCCTCAGCTCGGCAGTGGGAGACATGGCGACAGTGTCAATCTAGAGGTTTCACCGGAGTCTAGACCAAAGAAACAACGGGGAACATGACGGCTTACCGCCGGTGTAGCGGACCGAGGCTCGGCCTTAACGTCACCAACCGTCTCCTCAATATCTCGATCCATCCAATTCTCCACGTTTCCTGTCAAAGTCATCCTGTTCCACTAAGAAATTGATGTGCATGGTTCATTCTACTGCTTATCATTCTTCCCCAGTTCTTTCAACCCCAGATTCCACACAACTCAATCGACGAGCTTCTCTCGAATGTGGAGGTCCCAAACCCTCGGAAGAGGGATCGGCATAAGCCCCACGAACGAGCCCTCGACAGGAGCAATTGAGGCCGAGGACGTCAACTCGACCTTTAGCAATGACGAGGGATCCAGCGGCGAGGAATCTAGGCTCACCAGCTCCAATGGCCCGACGAGGAAGCGGAGAAAGGAGAGACACCAAAAGATATCGTAGGTTTTTTTTCTCCGACTCGTAAATCACGCAATAGAAAAAATCTGAATAGTTTCTGTCTTCAAGGTGTGAGATGTGCAAGGCCCGCAAGGTAAAATGCGACCGCGCTGAACCGGCATGTTCGTGGTGCGCTCGACACAACCGCGCCTGCGTCTACCTCGAGAGACAGAAGCCGGGGACAGCACGCAATGGCTTCAGTCTTGAGCTCGAGGCCAAGGTCAATCGAATCGACGCGTTGCTACAGGCCCTGGGACGTCGTGTTGAGGAGCACATCGTCCAGGATCACGCAGCAGCTTCACCAAGCCTCGCATCTTCAACCGCAAACAATCTGCAAGGCGACAGTCATGGTCAAGATGGTAGTCGGCTTACACCAACGAGTCTCCCGAGGGCTTCTTCAATCTCCCAAGCCAGGTCACCAAGTTTGCCCGGTACAACATGGCAATCCGGCATCCAACCTCAACAGCCAGCGATGATGGCGAGCTTGGAGGGCCCTGCCCAACCAATCAACTCTCCAAATGCCGCTGGATTTCGAAAAGACCCTTCTCTTCACTCCTTCATCATTGATCTCCCGCCTCACGACGTCGTCTATACCCTCGTGGACCTCTACTTCAAGCACTGCAACACGTGGTGTCCCATCCTTGACAGGAAAACCACCTTTGCTAGCTTCTTCGGGCCGACATTGATGGAAGAAGCTGACCGGATCTTACTCTACGCAATCGTGGCAACGACGCTGAGGTTCCTCAAAGATCCAAGTATGCCACCCGAGATGCGGACATACTACCATGCTGTGTCCAAGCACACGGTGCAGATATACGCCATGGAACACATCAGCGTACCTGCTCTAAGAGCCCTAGTCATAATAACCCTAGATGAGCTGGGAACGTCAAACGGCCCCCTTGGCTGGAATCTCTTGTCATTGCTGGCACAAAACGTGAGGCAGCTCGGCTTGTGTGAGGAAAGCACCGTCTTCCTGTCAGCCGAAGCGTCAGAAACTCCGCACACCGGTTCCGTCAGAAGAGTCGCAGCTGGAAAGCCCGAATCTTGGATCGAGGACGAGGGACGGCGACGGCTCTACTGGATGATATACCTCCTGGACCGTTATGCAACAATAGCCACGCCAACTTTTGACTTTATGCTCTACAGCAAGAAAGTCACGCGTTTCTTACCTTGTTCCTACGACTTGTTCTCCAAGAACGTGCCAGTAGAAACGAGAGCTTTTCACCCAAATGACCATCAGCAGACGGGATACCTTGTCAACAAACCCGAGAACCTCGGCAGCTTTACCTACCATTGTGAGATTCTCATCATCCTCAGCAAGATTCACGAGTTTCTCAAGACGCCAATCGATGTATCTTGTGCAAAGGACATGGCTGAATGGCGAAACACGTACCAGACCCTTGACCGATCACTCGATGGTTGGCTGCAGAGCTTACCGAGTGAATACAGCAAGATATCTGCTCTGTGCCACTCGGATCCTGCAAGCCGCGTGGCCAACTGGTTCATGCTACACAGCGCATACGTCACTTCTGCAGTGCGGCTTCACTCTTCGGCGGCGTATCCAACTGTCAGGTCTCAGATATTCGTACCCTCTCATTACGCAATGCAGAGGTGCTTGTCTGCTGTACAAAGCCTTGGAGACATTACCCGTGACGTCTCGGAAGCCAATGGCTTGAATCTTCTGGGGCCTCCGTTTGCATTTTCACTCTGGGTGGCTGGTCGACTGCTGCTCGTTCACGCCGCCGCGGTTGGATGTCCAGTTGATCCTCTGATTGACTTCTTTATTGATACGCTTCGCAATGTCGGCGAGCACTGGGACGTTGCGAGCAATTACTCCAAGATTCTGGGCCGACTTGTCCAGCGGGGAAGACAGGGTGATATGAGCTTTGCCGCCATGAGACGGTATGTCCTCGACAATCTCCCCAAGCAACAGGACTAACATGGCCTCAGGAGCGCTTATGACCTGGTGACACTCACATCTACAGCTCGACACTCGAGCCTAGAGCCGACATCAACCCAGGTCACATCTCTCAGCGAGCTCGACAACATTGATGTCTTTGACTTTTTTAATTATCCCAGAGTCTCCAACCAGAGCACGGCAGGGCAGGCGCATCTGGTCATTCGACCCCAGACCATGAATAATATCCAAGGGGACTCGGTGAGAAATGGCATACCCGATCCAGAAGCAGATTGGTTAGCTTACGGGGGGTCGCTTTTTAACTAATCTGGAAAGCCTGGACCGCCTGGACCGTGTAGAATTCTTTTGACAATTACTTGTCTACTATTAAGTACTTGTATGATAAATCTCAGCCAAGGTCCTTGAACATGAACTATACTAAAGGGGGATTTGGCCAGTAATATGAGTAATACAGGATAGATGCGTATTCGCTGAAGCATGGCGTATTGACTGCCCTCTTGCTGTTCCTGATTGTCTTAACCTCGATGGTGAAGCCCTATAGTCCCAGTGAAGGCTGGTTGTGGCTGTAGATGAAAGCGAATGACACACTGGACTCTAATTCCTGTCGTGGGCATTAGCTGTTGAGAGGAACTTCATATCATTGGATAAACGGAATACAGCAACCTTATGCAAATAAGAATGATAAAAGATGCTACAGACCTAGTAATGCCTGCACGGCTTCCTGTCGACTAGAGCCGCATCTAAATGCCTTCGGAGACGCGGTCGTGATACGCAGAACCCCTCTCAGTGCACCGGCATCCCTTTCGAAGCCATCTTGACATATGCGCTCTGCAATTACAGACAAAACTTTAAGTAGCAACTGGTAGAAATTAGATACTGTTAATTCGACATCAGCTTTGGTGTGATGGAAGGCAACGTGTTGGCAAAACTTACTCAGCACTTCATCACTCAACTGTACGTGTCGAATCATCCTAAGGAGTGCAAGTAGCTGAGCCGTAAAGTCACTGGCAGCCATGGTTGAAAACACTGTAGCCAGAGTGCAGAGACAAATGTTCGTCGAGGATGCCAGCGGGCACAGGACACGACAAGGCGTACAAATAGGCTAGACCCGTGAGGTCGGAGCACCGTACACTATCCTACGATTTAAGCCAAGTCAAGTCCCGTTAAACTTAGTTTCATTACTTCCCGAGTCTTGGCTCTCACGCCTTCTTCCCCGCATACTACGCGCCGTCCTGCGTCTATAAAGATGGGGAACCCCCGCTATGAAAATTCCGAAAATTCCGAAGTCCCCCTTCTTTCATCTCGACTCGGTCATGTCTCTGCTCGACCAAAGATCAGGCGCCGGCGAGCTTGAAGAACCGAAAATTCCGGATCTTGGCCCTGCTGTACGGGCGTACAAGGCTTGCGCGGCATGCCGGGCGCGAAAAGTCCGTTGCATCGTCGAGGATAGAGCAGCAGGGGCGAGCTGTGTTCAGTGTCTGAAGTATGAACTCCAATCGGTTGCTGTTTTGCCTTTGCTTACTGTCAGCTTTAGAGATGGCCAGGATTGCATCTTTGAAGCCAAGAAGCGCTCCTACGATACGAGTACTCGCACAAGGAAAGCCCAGGAGAAGCGAGCCAGGTTTGAAGCACCAGAACAAACTCCAGCCACGGAGGAGCTCGTCCGTACCGCCTCGCCATTCTCTTTGCTCTTTTCTCTTTTCTACCCCTTCATGACACTGACCCATGCATTTTACAGAACCATGGTCATTTCAACGTCCGAAGCTCTGCAGATGCGCTCTTATTCTTGTCCGACGTGGCCGCAAGACAGCGGGATGATGCACAGCCGCCCCGAGAGTCGGTTCAACAGCACTCGGTGGTCTCAGCTACGTCAGACAATAGAGGTGAAGGTGAAATGTCGGGATTGGCTGATATCGAAGAAAGAGTCAGGCGTGAATCACCAGTGTCGCCGTGCGAGAATTCTGATACCCAAGATATAATAGCGACTTTCCGCTGCCGCCTGTTCTGGGAGAATATCGTCACACCCAACGAAGCCTTGGCCTATATCTGCTTCTTCTTCAGAGACCTCTACCCCTTCTTTCCATTTACCCCAGACGTCTACTACACATGCCTTACTAGGCCTAACCCCGACCCACAAGTAATGCGCTCTCTATTCGAGGAGGACGATATACTGTTGGGCTGTCTCATCACGGTTTCCAGTCGCTACTACCACCTCCCCAAGAATCTTGTCGGCGGGTACGAGAGAAGCTGTGAGGTTCACAATAGCTGTTGGCTGTGGACAAGACGCCAGCTGGCTAGAGTGGTCTTTGAAGGAGCTAGACCAAAGTCCCCTTTGTCGGTTGCCGAGACTCTGTTGATACTTGCTGAATGGATGCCCAAACCCATACACGCCTTTGTTGAGAACAACACGTCGGCATCATTCAGTCAACGATCTGGCGAGCTACTCCTCCAGCCTGCTTTCCGTACAGAACAGGTCTCTTGGTGAGTCCTGAGCTTCGTGCCATGATGTGCTTATTAACTGACTCTAGGTCCTACGTCGGCAACGCATTCCTCCTTCTGCGATCTGTGCCCCCCAGTCGGAGAGTATGCCCAGTCCTCAAGACCTCGGGCCGATATCTGACCACGTTATTCGCATGCCTCATCATGTCTCAGTCGCTTGCTCGCCGCCTAGGTCGGCCGGCCTTGGTGAGTTTCGAGGACGTAGACCTTACTCAAGTGAGCCAGGCCTTCCACGATCGCAACATGAGATTTCACAGGCCACATGACGGAAACGAGGCTATTCCCAACCTCAGTCTTGGAGTCTCAGACCAATTCCATAACGCATTTGTTGAGTTGATGAAGCTTCTGGCTCACAGCCAGGACGTGTTGCACCCACCGACTGGAGATGGTATCGTTGAGCCCAAGGCCGATGCTTCACAGACGAATCAGCGGCTTTTGGCGCTGCTACAGCACTTTGATATGATGAATCAAAATTGGAAGACGCAATATGGGAGCCTGTGGGAATGTAAGAATCTACTTCCCACTCCCTCTGCATACGCTGACAGATCCTAGCTAGCGCCCCTGGTACGTCCGAGTTCTCAAGGGCCATGCTAAGGGTCGACTTTGAGTACCTTCGGCTCTACGAGTTCTCCATGAGCCTGGGCACGTATCTGAAAGTGGCGGGAGGAGGGAAAGATACGACCTCCCTTTCCGGCCGGAGATCCTTCGAGCAGCAAGACAATGACTGGGAATTCCCACCAACTTCACTTGCTTACTACATCGAGCAAGCCATCGATGCGGCAGAGCTGCTTCTTCGCTTGATGCTGAGTTTCCATTCACCAATGGGTAAGTATACGCTGCGATACGCTGGTTCCAGGCATTACACGAAGATTGTCTTTGCTTCGGTGTTTCTGATCCAGGTAAGAAGTCCCCTTGTGACAAGATGACGAATTTGTTATGATAACACAAGCCAGGTCCTTCGATCTGGCATTCCTAGTATGTCCTATCAGGCGGTTTTAATCGCCACGCTCAAGGATACCGTCGCGGTTCTCGAAGGGTGTAGCATAGATGCTGCACACCCAGCACTGCGATACTCTATTTTACTTCGAGGTCTAATGAAAGATCTCGAGCCATCGAGGTTACCAGAGGCATCCTCTCTGATCTCACTCACAATCGGCCCGAGACAGGCCCGGAATGCGATACCGGATGGACCTAGCTGGAACGGGTTATATCCGCTTGACAATACTGTGAATCCGCTCTCGAACCAAGAGTAACAACCCTTCCTTCCTCGCCCTGGGCTTTGCTAATAAGGCGTATAGTCGAACCCAGACGGATTTCAACACTGGAGTTTCCTTGCCAAGTGCAGGAGTTTCCCAATGGCTATCCTCAACCGGACACGCAGAAGGCAGCCAGTGGACTGGATTTGACAGCTCGATTATTGAGTGGGAGGATTCGATGGCGCAATTGGATACCGACACGTTTCTTCAGTCACTCATGGGAGTGGATATGTTTCCCACCTTGTAGTTATGTGACTATTACGGTTCTTGAGGCAAGCCGATCCAGTGACTACCGTCTTTATCTAATATCATAATCTGTGTGCATTAGGACTCAATAATGCAATACCCAATCAGTAGTCTTGTAGTGACATGAGGGCTCTGTCCTTGGAATCAAAATTACGCGGATCTCGGCATCTGTCTCTCTATCAAGATTTGAAAAGTTATTGGCATGTATGTGTATGAGCATCGTCCAACTCTATCAAACCTATCTAGTGTTTGCACCATTGACGCTAGCTTCTAAGCTTACCTTCCTCGCCTTGGCTCGTGCGTTGACGATGGCAATCTGATTCCGTAGTCTCCAGGGGATATCCATGACGTCCATATGCACCTCAAGCAGTTGAATGTTCTTTGGAGACTGGTACTCTGGCAGTGAAAACACCTTGTCCAACTCCTTCTTTGTGCGGATCTCCCGGCTCGATTCTTCGGCATCAGCTGCTCCGAAGAACATGAGCAGTGACTGATGGCGCCATGATGCAATGTCGTTGTAGCCAGCCTGAGGGCCGTGGATGGCTCGTTCAATCGTATAGCCGTTGTTGTTGATGACAATACTGCCAGCTAGTTAGTCATATCTTTAACGACGGCTAGAGATGAATCCATACAGAAGAGGGTTCAATCCTAGGCGAATCATTGTTCCAATCTCCTGCACAGTCAGTTGCAGACTACCATCTCCGACGACAAGGATAGTCCGTCCGTTCTTGACGCCAGCCTCGGCTTGCAGCTCTCTCTGAGCGATCGCGACGCCCAAACAGGAGCCGACTGAGTACCCAATGCTGCCATAATAGACTTGTGTCACATACTTGACACCAGCTGGAAACGTGGCATCTGGAAATCCGAACTGAGCTGTACCAGATTCTGCGATGAGGATGTCGCCAGATCGAGTATGTTCACCCAGGCGTTTCCAGATCCACGATTGGACAATGCTCTTAGAGTCGGCGTCTTCTGGCACGGGTTGGCTCGGGAGTATTGGTAGTGTGGATGAAGGCAGCTTGACGGTTTCCAACGAATTCAACAGCTTCTGGAGAACTGTAGTAAATGAGAATCTTATGAGACTAGCATTAGGGCTTGACGTGACTCACATGGCTTGAGGTACACTTGATTGTACGTGGTGCCAAAGACCTGCTGATGTCAGCTTTCTCTTTGCCATCTTGGAAACACTGCTGGCTCACTGTGCAACTTTCAGGCTCAACAAGAATCACCTGCTCAGGTCCGATCTCTCTAGTGTGTCCACCCGTGTTGCTATCTGCAAGAAGGGGGCCGAGATTCAGGATGCAGTCGCTTCTCTCCACCGCAGCTTTGACACCGGGGTAAGAGACTTCGCCGTTGTACACTCCGTAGTATCTCGGATGAGTCTCTTCGATTATCGTCTTTCCCATGGACGTCGAGAAAATGGGAAAATTGAGGCGATCGGCTAGCTTTCTAGCTTCCTCTGCAGCACCGTGACGATCTGCAAGACAGTCGACCAACAGAAGGGGATTCTTAGCTGCCTTGAGGGCTTTGAGGACCATGGAAAGCGCCTCTGCTTCGTTGGCATGGTCAACGGGAGGGTCTTGTTCAATGTGTGATCGAAGAGGTGAAGCATCGATGGGGACATGGACAAAGTCCATGGGAACAAATAGATAGACCGGCAGTGAACGCAACAGACATTCTCTGATGACTCTCTACCGTTCCCACCATCAGTCTTGTTCGTTCAGTTGTGTGCTAAAGGCTAACTCACATCAATCTCAGCGCCAGCGGTTGCTGCATCCTCCAGCCATGCATGAGCACATCGCACATGAGCCGACATCTTCTCAAAGACCTATCCTAGTCGTTAGTTGGGGCTTGTTTGAGTAGTCTCAGCCGCTTACTTTGTGGTCCGGGTTTGGCCCAAGACTATGATGAATCATGAGACGCTTGGCCTGAACATGTGTCGGAGTGGTGCCGACGATGTGAATGAGCTTGACCTGCTCGGTATAGGCGCCGGCAACACCATTGAGGGCACTTAGTTCTCCCACTCCCATTGTGGTCACCACTAGCTACGTTAGTTGATGTCAATAGAGAGTATCAACGAGTCACTTACCAACGCCAGGACAACCTTTAACCCTCGCGTAGCCATCAGCGGCATATGCAGCATTCAATTCATTGGCATTTCCAACTATAGGTTTCCGTCAGTATTGAAACTTGATTCCACTCGAGGTTTACATACCCCAGGACAGTCCGTCAACTTGGTCGATGTAATCGAGCAGCTCCAAGTTCATGTCACCTGGGACACCCATCACACTCCCCACACCCAACTGCCGGATTCTACCAATTAATTAGCCATCTACTTCTTGAAGCCAGGATGAGGTATTTGTCGTACCGTGTCCATAGGTATTGAACGAGAGGGATGTGAGACTCTGTGGCTGTAGGCATCTTCTAAGAGCTGTACGTCGGCAAAAGGGCTTAGGTGACAAAAGGTTGGAGAAATACCAGTGATTCAACTGACTTATATCCAAGCTGAATGGCTTCCAGGATAAATAGCCTCCTCAGGTGAAGATGGTTCCTTGTTTCCGGCGAGTTTATCACCATTGTTGTCCGGATATAGGCGGATATTCGGTTGTGGCCGAAATTACCGAAAACGCCGGAGAAGATCCAATGTCAACCGAAATTTCCGAACCTTCCTCCCAATGAAGTTGAATTAGAGGATATATATAGGCCATTTCATTCCGAAATTCCGATGGTATTTACCCAGATAGCTGCACCTGTATCTGACCCCTAGAAGACTTGCTTATTATCATAGTCTGTCTCAACTACAAGCTGCTCGGCTTCATTTCCCAATCTCTTGTACAATCTTTATTTAAGGAAAATATCACTATCTATCTATCGTACGCGNNCGTACGCGGTTATCCCATCAAGGGCCGGGCTTCAACTATAACATAGAACAGAATATCAAGACTTCATAGCATCATATCCCAATGCTAACACCATGACCAACCTATGTCAATATTGAGTAACCCTTTCATTTGTATTATTGAATGATAAGGGAGAACTACTTGCTGGTAGGAGCATCTTGAAAAGGATTGGACTTCTATAAGGCAAAGTTCGAGACGCATTAGCTGCACTTTTAGGGTGATTGGCAACCTTGAAAGTATAGCTATTCATACGAACTGTACTGAGCGAGTTCCTAATGAAAGACCTGCTTTAACGAAAACTTTCTTTATTATGAAACGGCATTGCATCCTAGGAGACCCGACGCCGTATATGGTAGCAGGGTACGGCTTGTCGATAACCAGAGGGTTGGTCGTTGGTGCGGTGCTTGTATTCACGCTGTTCTTTGATTTGTCTCCCTTGGGAGAGTCCTCATTTTATCTTCGTCATCGCTAACAACTTCTGCTTCCTCTGAAACAACGTCCGGAGTTGTCGCCGACATGACATTTCTACCTGAGGAATAGGCATGGTTGATGGGAGTAAAGGTTCATAGTAGCCTTCCTCATCATGGGTTCCTACTACACAGTATCTACATGCTCAAGACCGCATGTTCAGGCATCCATCCATCAAGCCATGATCATATGTTTCTTGACAGTATTTGTGATAATTCCTCCCGAGGCTGGCCTGCTATAGAAGGGATGGAGAAATGTTATAACTGAGGTCATAGAGAGAGCTCCCAAAAGTTACAAACGAAACTCAGACTGGAAAACACTGACCGCCACATCAGATTAAAAAAACTGGACGCTTGACCTGCTCGAAGCTTCCCATCGCTTCTCCATCCATGATACCATGTATGTAGCATTCACCGACCAGCTGATGACACTCTCGTCTGTCGATAGACGGGACGTCCCTCGCTTCACCGGGGCGAACGATGAAGGGCATATTCCCTCCCGCAAACACATACGCATCGTCGCCCGCCTTGACTTCCTCAGGCCCAAGACCGATGAGTCCCCCGCGGGTGAGGAATAACCTACGTCCCATGGTTGCAGAAGTAACTGCAAAGTCAACAGCAACATAGGTGAGCTTCTCCTCTGCATCGCGCTCTTTTGCTGCTGGGATCTCTAGGGTTGGTGAAATCGATTCCATATTCCAACTCCTGCTCCGCATCTCGGGTGGCATAGTGAGGGCCGGTTCACCCGTGAACTTGGTGTTTTGCACCGGGAGTCCCATATGGTTCATCCACTGCTTCCTCGCCTCTCGCACATAGTCTCCAGAGCATCTGTGGTAACGGCGGTTTTTGTCTGAAGGAGGACCGTTCAGCCGCAAGGAACGTACTGAGTCCATGCACAACGTCCTCCAGTATGCTTCCATCCGAGACTCCCCATTGAAGTATTTGAACATCACCGGGTGGGTGTTGTTGTGGAGGAAGTCATACCACGATTTGAAGATTGCAAGTGCCTTGTCTTCATTATCATAGGACATGACCTCTGAAACGGTCGTAACAATGTCAAATTGAACTCCCACGAGTTCTAGGACGGATTGACCGTGGAATCGGTATTGGAGCTTGGTACCATTTGAGGCGTTAAAAAGCTTCGTTCGCTCAAGACGTTCATGTTCGAGACCAGGGGGTTTTGTCGTCCAGTCGGGAACCCAGCTCGGTAGACCAGGTAAAACCTTGCCTGTACTTCCGGTTAGAATAAGCAAGGATTTGTCCACCGCCAAAGCCTTTTCAACAACGGCTCGATAAAGTTCTTTGGGGCTCAAGTTGTAGTTGGCATCCATGGCCGCCTGTCCCCCCCAGTCGTTAACAAGGGGGAACAGGGCAAAAACCTTGTCCAATGGGTCCTTGGCATCTCTCGAACGAAACTGCCAGAGCAGCTCGCGGAGGTTGATTTCGGTCCTCAACTTTGGCTGGGATAAAGTCCTCTGCCACTTGTCTCTCAAGTCGTCAAGCTCCATGATTGTTCTATAGAAGTGCTCCACACATCGGATGTCGTTGCCATGGAGATACTTGTAGTGGTTCTGACAGCAGTTTTTCCGATGATGCTCGTAATTCCTTGCTGCGTGGCTGAACAGTTCCCAAGGGGCGTCAAAATGGCCATGGTGAAGTGCGACTTCGGGCGCGAGAACGATCTCCTGAATGACCCATTGACGAGTCCACCACGGGCGTTTCATGATTTCAAATAGCGCCATGATGATCCTGTGGAATGCGTCATGGTTGTTCAGAAGGGGGATCTCCTCGCCGCGCACGTGCTTGTTCTGGGCGAGCAGACTGACAAGACAGTAAGCGCCTTTGACGTGGTCGATAGTCCAGCTATGCCTCAACGCAAGTGGGAGCTTATAATAGCAGTCTATGTCGGCTTGGAAGTCGGCAATCTTGCTCGCGTCATCTGGGTGCACAACAGGTGACTCGGGCCAGGTGCTGAAGTCTGTGAGCCACTGACAGGGTGAGATGTCGTCGGGTCCTTGCAGCATTGGCCCATCGGTGGTGTCAAGCCAGATAAGAACACGCTTACAGAGCGAGTAGATGTCGCGCATGATGCCGACCTGTTCGTTCCGCTCTTGTTTGTCGTTTTGGTTTATGCAGATGGCGTCAACCCACAAGACTCGGGCCTCCGTCGTACTTCGTAGGTGCCGAAGTGCTGAATTCAAGTTTGTTTTGATCGGGAAATCCAAGTCGTTGAGTTTTATGAGCTCGGGGGAGTCCCGGCCTTCACCCCATGTGTAGGAGAGAGCCTCAAACTCCGGTTTCGCGCTGAGTGAAACCACCTCGATGCGGCAGTGAATGGTGTCAGGCCACTTTCCGGGCTGTAGCCGGATAATCCTGGTTTCGCGGAGTCGAGCGGAGAGAGGAAATCGAGAGTAGATGAGATGGGCCATGGCTGCTAGTAGAAGGCTGCTCACTGCTTCCTCTGTGTATATGTCACCGAGGAGATGATGTGTAGCCGTATCGCATCTTGACAGTCCATGCGGTGTTTCTATCCAAAGCCTTGTTTGCGCGAATTCTCAGACAAGGCTGTGGTTGAGCTGTATACCTACATATGCAGCCCAATCTTCGGGCTCTTCACCCAAGACCTCGAACTTGTGATATGCAATATGCGGGGCGTAACATTAACATGCATTCCAGGTCTGGTTAGAAAAGACACGACGCAACTCCTCTTTCTTCCTCCTACTTGCACAGTACTACCCACCCAGGCCAAGTCCATCCGCCAACATGAAAGGCTTAGAGTCGATTGTACGCCTTCTATGGGGTGCATCTTCGTCGGTTACCATCCAAAAGAACTTGATCATTGACACCGATTTATTCAGCGATGTCGAGTAAGCACCCGTAGTCTTAAGGACGAGAGTCGATGCTGACAGCTCCATTAGCGATGCTGGGGCTCTACTCCTGGCAGCGACATCACCAAATGTAAATCTGCTAGCGGTCAACGTCAACTATCCATCGAGTTACTCGGCCCTTGCGGCGTCGGCTATCCTTGCGCATTATGGACAACCGGAAGTCCCAATCGGCATTCTGCGTCCTCTTACCGACGTTACGTTCTTCGATGGCTGGTACTTTAAGCTGAGCGAGTTTGCCAGCAAGGTTGCTTATCACCATTCTGGAGGAAGCCTCCCATGGGGACAGGCTGAGAAAGCGTGGGATCCCATCAAGCTATACCGCAAGGCTCTAGCCGAAGCAGAGGATGGCAGTGTGACGATTGTTTCCATTGGGTTTCTGGATAACGTGAGTTGACCCAAGCCATCCCACATGACTCAGGCTCACTCACATTCAAAAGCTATCCGGTCTGCTGAACTCAACTGCCGACTCGTACTCCGATCTCAGCGGCCCTGAACTTGTCTCGTCCAAGGTCTCGGAACTCGTCGTCATGGGTGGCGGCTATCCTTCTGGCCATAGCTGGAATTTTTGGGGCTCTGATCCCAGCCTTGCTGCCCATGTAATCCACGGCTGGAAGGGAAAGATAGTATTTGTAGGCGATGATGTCGGCAAGGATGTAAGAACGGGCGGACTACTGATGTCCAAGGGTCCTGAGAACGATCCCGTAAGGATGGCATACGAATACTACTCCCACCACGAGCCGACATACTCTTGGGACCCTCTAGCAATGCTTTACGCAATCGAGGGATTAGGTGACTTGTTCAAGGTCGGGGGCGACCACGGATACAACCACATCGAAAGCAATGGAACCAACCGATGGGTTTGGGACGACGAGGTTCACAACCAGTCCTTTCTAAGACTCGCTGTTAGCAACAAAAGAGCAGAGGCTGAGCTGGATAAACGACTGCTTCAAGGAGCCAAGGCAGCTAGAAAGGGGGTGAAAGAGTTAGCAGGTGGTGCAGGGTTTGTGTCTAAGGGGGTTGATAGGTCTACTATCGATGAACTATAACATGACGGACTTAGAATTACGAGCTTGTGGAAGTTGCAGTTAGGCAGGAACTGGACCGTTGACTGTGTCAGATCTGGTCACTTGGCCAAGCTGTGTCCTACACAAGAGGCCACGGTGTTAGCATTGGGGTATGATTGTATGTAGTGTTGATATTGTGTTTTTTGTTATTAGTAAAGCCTGGCCCTTATGAGATAACCGAGATAGTAGATAGATAGAAGGAGTAGACTTAGGGTCAAAAGTTCGACTACATCTTTGTGCGCCTCATGGTCGGCAGCTTAGGCGACTGGGACAAGTTTACACGCAAATTCTTCGAGTAAGCGGCACAAGACTCGTCACTCTCGTACTTGGTCCTGACCAGGCCCAGAAACTTACAACCCAAAGGCTAGCTTAAAGTCATTGACCCTACTTTCCCTGCCAGGCCGGACGACGGAACATCTCCCATGAACAGATGAGATAAGCTAACCTCCAAGGGTGCCGCAAACCTCGACGAAGGCGTAAACCACGAAAGGTGCCTCAGAGAATAGGCCTTCGTCAACGTGCAAGCAAGACGTTCAAGTGGCCTATAAACACCTAACCCAAAGATCCAAAGTTCAAGGAGATTGGATTCTGGACGCTGACCAGAAGCCAGAATAGTAAACCTAGACATGGTTAGATGACCAGTACATGGAATGTCAAGAAATAGACATCTGGCCGAGGCAAGAACTGAAACCATTGCGACATGAGACCGGACAAGCCGATACAGCAAGTTGCACGTCATATCTTGGCAACCAACTCGGCATAACCAGGGTGAGTCGACCAAACCCATAGGGCCACAAATGAGAAGCTGTCTCACTGTCGCCAATAAAACAGAGTTTGCCTAGACCCATATTCATCGGCCAAGCCGGGGTTTCATCCGTCTTGTCTTTACGGCGTAGCCAATCACGACGCGACAGATCCACGCCGCGATCCAAACCATCCTGGCGAAAATACGAGAAATGGCAGGGAGCCAATACCTTAATTCATGTCTAAGGAGTCATTCTTGCACGGGCCGACATGAGTACAGGCCCAGCCTGGCTGTGAGACTTGGCCGAAATGCCAACTATCAGACAAAGATAAAACCCTCCAACCACCCAAGTCGCCACTTTCAAGTATTTTTCAACTTCATCTTGCACTGATCTACGCAATGGAAGGCAGCTATCGGCCTCTCCCAGCAAACGGACCCTCGCACGATCCATCAACGCCTTGGCGAGGGAGTCGACCAAGCAACCAAGCGCCAAGTCCGCCTCAACAGCACGAACTAATGGAAAAGACAACGCCTCGCTTTAGAGGCCTCCCAGCGCGGCGACGATCACGACCAAAGCTTTGGCTAGGGGTGCTTATGAAATGGCTCATCACGGTGGCCTTTATCGTCATCATCTACGTCATCTTGATCAGCTATTCCAACCACGAAGTCATTTCCAACAAGCAGAAGAGATATTTCAATGCTTTGATCACGGGATTTTTAATCGCGTTGGGCTTGACGACAATGAGCCAGTTGACAAACGCCGTGTCTGATCTAAGATGGTGGATTCTGAGTCGTAGACCTCGCTCGGCAGGCAAGGTGAGAGACAATTTTCACTATTGATCAATTTTTCGACTAACAATGTTGTTCAGGTCAAGGCAATTTTGCACGCAACTAGTATGACTCAGGCCTTGATGCTGGCCATCAAGTCCAGTCGAGCTTCCATCCACCTCAGCGTCGCAGCTTGGGTCCTTTTATTCCTTGTATGTCTATCCCATCTCATGCCTCCAAGATTCAACAGTACTAACTACGGATAATCCAGGGCTCTCAAATTGGCTATGCCTCTGTCGGACTGTGCTACTCCGTAGAAAAGACTGAAGACCGCGCCCTTCTCGTTCCTGGCAACGTCTCCATCCCCAATCTTTCCACAATCGAGACAAACAAAGTCATCAAAAAGTCTAGTTCCATCAGAGCACAGCAATATACTGCCAACAGGTTAGTTCTACCGCAAAAGCAATGACATTGCCAAGCAGACCTTTTAACCGCCCACCAGTTACGGCACCGTTTCCCTAGCCTTCAACTGGGCGGATCCCGAACATATGCCCATTCCAGGGACGCTGTGGTTTGCTGATGACAACTTCCTCTTTTGCACTGAAACCTACTGCACATTTCTTTTCCGCGAGACAAATACGCAGACATTGCGAGACCCACAGGCGATTCCTGTCACGGTGACAACGAACCGCAACGTCAATGCCATCGCGAATTGCTCCAGCTACCCGGTTATCCAAGGGGGCAACGGTACAGACTCGAGCATCAAGGTTAAAATTGACTCTCGAGAAGTCAACATCACCATACCACACCAAAACGGGCCCGACCAAACAACATATATGACATCTACTGATCAGTCTTGCGGGGAAGGTTGCAGCATCATCTCGGTGTTCGAAGCATCATCAACGGAGCCATGGTTCTACAACTGCACCTCAAGGCTAGGGTCTGTGGCGAATGCCACCAGACCTGAGCATAGAATTGGCACCAATCTTTCACAACTGGCGACTTCGGCCATCGCATTGCAGGGCTATGCCAACAGTGGAAGTTTCCAGTACATGACATACCCATCCGCCGCCACTTTTGGAACGCCAGTGAACGGTACAGCTGAATTCATGGAGCTTCTCCTCTCTCGCTTCACAATTGGTGTCCTCAGCACAGTCGTGGAATCCAACTCGGACCTTGTCGTCCAAGGCCGGGCACCCACGATCGGACAGAAGCTGGGCGTTTCACATTGGCCAATCATCCATCTCATCTTCTGGATAACAGCTGGTCTACAATTACTGCTGGCAGTGTTGGCGACGTGGGTTTCTGAGAGGGTCGTTGTTCCAGAAGAGAATCCTCTGGCTGAAGCACGGGTTTTGCAATCCATGGTGACAGAACAAGGGCCTCAGATGATCAACGGTCAGTCATTTGAGACTGTCCCGCTGGGTCCAGCCAGGTCATTATGGATCTTTAAGGATCAGTACGTAGGGGATGGCGTTTACGATTTATATATGGAGGAGGTGGCATCGAGATGAACAGATTTATAGAGTCATGTCGAGCGTTTTAGTTTATATTAGGTTAGCGAAAATCGAAGCTCTTTCTCGCACTTGTTCTGATAAATATCAAAGTTTATCTTGGTGTCTTTTCATAATCCATTTATGCTCTTGCATCTCATTGCATTTCCTACTTCATGTCCTGACTGCTTCATAAACCTTTTGTGCACTTGGCTCAAGCATCTCAAGCTTTGATCCAAGAGCTCTTTTTAGCTTCTTCCTTGCCCCAAGCCTATAATTGCACGGATGCAGATATTTCCGTCTTTTCACCTTTCCCTGAGACTCACAAGCCCCCAGAATACGCCCCAGTTATAGATGCTCTAAATCTCGTTCTCATTTTACTCTAGGGTATTGGCTCTGCCGACTTGTGGTGTCGCTCTCGTACACCAAAATAGGTAAAGTCGATTCTGTAGACCCATGTTCGAGTCAGGCGTTGAAGAAATGGGCCGAACAAGGCCGAATAGATCCTTGAAAGACAACGAGAGAATCCTCATAACAAAGGACAGCATTACAATATTTGCTAAACAAAAAGTGATATCCATCAAATGGAATTTTCTTCCCTTATACACTCCAATCAAGATATAGCAACATAATGTGTTGAAATACGCTATGGCTCATCACCAATCAAGGTGATAAGCTGCGAGATGAAAAAACCCTGTGTTGAGTGATTTTGACAGTCTTGGACCAATCGGAACCAGAGACAAGCATTAGTCATGAGAATTATCGGGCGATTCCAGAGTTAAGCCCCGAGTTCTTGTCAAGTCTCCTCCATCAACGTCACGATAGACACCTGATGAGTATTTCATAATGCCTACCGTGAGTGTGGACTTGTACAAGCCTGCTCCGCGGCGTGGGAAGAAGACAAACATTGTCCGAACCCGAACCGGCTGCATCACATGCCGTGAGAGAAGAAAAAAGGTATGTAGCCACCATGAGCGATGCGGAGCAGCTGGGTTGACTTGGGATAGTGTGATGAGAAGAAGCCTGCTTGCAGCACATGTGTGAGGCTCGGAAAGCGCTGTGAAAAGTACAAGGCGGGCTTCAACTTTAAGAACGTGTCCTTCGATGCATCACCAAGCTCTCGGCCGGAGACTCACAAGACCAGGGCCCAACATGCCCAGCAGGAGGAATACGCATTCGCTGTGGAAACCTCATTATCTCATCAAGTTTCTCCCATCAACCCGACTACCGCTTCCAAGCTAGGCCTACGAGCCCCCGAGGAGACGGCTTCCTTGACCCCGCTCTCAGAGCCGATGACACCGTTCCCAACAAGTCCCTTCTCAGGCATGGGAGTTGCCAGCCTCGAGTTTACCAACACTGTTCTAGGAGATGGGTTCGCACTTTGGGCTGGCGATGTTGAATGCGGCTCATTGAAGGCGTTGACCGATGAAGCACATTCACCACAATTCAGCGCGGATATACATCCAGGGGCCATGCTTGGCACCTCAGAAGGGACTTCTACACAAGCCCAAAGGCCTGTCGAAACGCCATTATTTGTTGAAGATGGCCTGCAGAATGAAATTACACTGGACTGCCATGCAGAAGTAATCGATCATCCAACAGCGAGCTCCACCATCACAGACCTGGTGCTTTTCAACGACAAACTCGTGGCATCCAATGCAATCCAACCTTGTCAAATACTCAAAAGCCCCAGTCCATTCGTGCTCAGCGACAGCCAAGTGGTATACATGGACTTCTGGCTTAATCAATGCCTACCAGCTCTCCATCCCATTTTCAAAGACTTCCCCATCCTCGGAGACCTTCCTGCTGTGGTCACTGACACAATGATGGCCCTATCGGCAGGGCGTCTAAGTCGAATGCTCCCTCAGAGAAGCTCCTCGGCCCTTCCCAACATCCTGGGGTTGTCCTTCAAGCCAGACTCCAACCACAAGACGAGGAGCCAAAAGTATTACTACTCTGCCATCAAGGGTATATCCGACTGGGTTAGGGACAACAACCAGTCGCAGGCCACTACTACCCTTGCCACTCTTATTCTCTTCTGTTATTGGGAATCATCGATGGGCAACTTCCGGGACTTTTCCGTCCACTCTGGTGGCGCGACAAAACTCATCGAGGCTCAAGAGAGTATCTTGGTACAGCAGGGCTTCGTCGGTCACGGGCTTATGGCTGCCTGGGTGCGAGCTCAGATGAACAACTGGTGGCGACGGATGCACTTTAGCACCGCAGACTTTCAGCGAAAGCAGGACCTAGTCTCGATTTCCCCCAATGTCGAGCTGATATTGGATGTCGTTGGGGATTCAAAGGCTTCGGTACTGGTCATGCTTTGCGAATCCCTTCGCATATACTCCTCCGCGGTTGTCGACTACTGGGATTTGGTTGGGAACAAGCCCGTCACTATGAGCCACGAGGACCACTCTTCGACAGAAAATCCGGCATACTCTGGTGCAGAACCGCAATATGAGGCTCTTTTATATCCATACACCCTGCTGATGAAAATCCAAGCCAGGAAGCTGAGCGCTTGGCACACAAAGCTGCCCTTGTCCCAATTGCCTATCACATCCTTTCCCTCGACATATCCGATCACCTTGGAGGGTAGTAGTCTCGCGGTGGAGCCTTTATGCTTTCAATCTCATGATTCAGCCATGAACTATGCCTACTACATAACTGCCCGAATCATCCAGAGCGCAGATTTGCTAAAGGATCGCAAGTCTACTGCCGCGTCACAAGAGGCAGATAGATGGGCGCTTGTCCTGCTTCAGATCGCCGCTGGTATCGACTGGGAAGAATGCATCCGCCTCAACACATTCGCAATAGGCTTCTCCGGCCTCCTGCTCGTTTGCGCTATCCACACTTTAGACTCTGCGATTGGCCTCTGGATCCAAGACTGGGTGGAAGAGCGACAAAGGACCAGTCACCTGGAAGAAGGCAGCTTTCCCGTTCTGCAGATACTTCAAGTTCTGCGTGCGGTTAATCATGAGCGAGCAAGGGGTCGGAATGTGTTTGCTGTCTTTCAGACGGTTGATGATGGAGGTGGAGAGGGCAAGTTTCACTCATATCATAGCCAGACGCTCACATCTGTCATGGTGCATGGGAAGGAGAAGGATACCGACAACATGATTTCTTATAGCGTCCCGGTATGATAAAGAAGTGGTGTATCACTGCTCAGCCACTTCAATATACTTCTTGAGATCTATCTGTTGTAGGAATGCGTAAACAAGTAACATAACTCATGCACCAAACCCTCATAGTGTCATCTTGGCCAAACTTTAAGAGTATTCGAGTCATGTTGCCCATTTACGAAGAAATAAGCGACAAAACAACCATCACCCGTCGCCTCCTGTTTCCATCACTCTTTCCTGGCGGTCTTGGTGGAGGCTACATGTACGTCGCTATCGTGCACCATATTCGGGATAGCGTCATCTCCACCAACAGGTGAGTTTTGCGACGATGAGGTAGACCAAGTAACAGACAAGACGTATAGAAACAGGTTAAATCTACTTGAATGTCTGAAAATCCAACCCAGGCCAAAATCACTTTCAGCTCACCGAATCACGAGCAACATCCAGGAACGCCGTACGAGTTACAAAAATGACTCTTCCACAAAGACTCGCTCCTCCACTCGACGAACTACGCCAGTTCTACGTTGGCAAGGACATTCATCATATCCCCAAGCCGGCCGTCATCTTGGACGTGGCAAGAGTTCGACGGCACTGCCAGTCCATGCTGGAAGCTGTGGATGCTTTGGGTGTTGGATTCCGTGCTCATGTCAAGACACATAAGGTCGGTCAAGACTACACCCTAAACCATCATCAACTAACATCTACCAGACTATTGAGGGCACCCGTCTCCAAGTCGGACCGGGCAACGGCGACATAAAACTCGTCGTATCAACTCTAGCCGAGATCGATCATCTTCTTCCACTCTTCAAGGAGTATCAGGACGCAGGCCGACATGTCGACATCCTCTACGGTATCCCACTTCCACCATCTCAAATTCCACGTCTCGCTGCTCTTGGCTCCGAGTTGGGAAAAGGAAGCATCTCCGTCATGATCGACCATCCCTCCCAGCTCGACTCGATCAGGAGCTTTTCCCAGCAGACAAATTTCCCCGCTCGCATCTACTTGAAGGTCGACACAGGTTACCACCGCGCAGGGCTTCCACCAACGTATTTGAACAAGAACGGCTTGATAGAGGCTCTGGCACAGCTCGAGGCCAAGGGAGAAGCTGAGTTGATTGGGCTATACTCGCACAGCAGCCTAAGCTACAAAGACTCCACCCCCGACCAAGCCATGGCCAACCTGGAGGGCGAGATCCAAGGGTGTCTCGAAGCAGTACACGCCCAATCCCATTTATTCCCCAAGGACAAAGAGATAACCATCAGCGTCGGGGCGTCTCCTCAAGTTACGGCCATCGAAAACCTAACCAACTCGGAAGGAGACTTGTCAGATGCTGCCGAGTCCTTACGCAAGGCTATTCAAACCGTCTCGTCCGGCAAGCCAGTCGGTCTTCATACCACCCTTGAACTTCACGCGGGAGTCTACTCCATCCTTGATCTTCAACAGACATCAACAAACTCCCGAAAAGCTCTGGGTTCATTCGAGGATGAGATTGCAATCTCGGTGGTCGCCGAAGTCTGCAGCGTCTACAATGACAACGAGCGGTCGCAGCCAGAAGCACTGGTTGCTGTCGGGGTGCTCGGCCTGGGAAGAGAACCTTGCCCTTCGTATCCAGGCTGGGGTGTCGTCAACAAAGCTTACCTCGAGTCTCAGACAAACTCGGAGAGACGATTGATCATTGATCGGGTCAGCCAAGAACACGCCATCGTTGCCTGGGAGCATGGCAAGGATGAACAAACCGCCCATCTACCTCCCCTTCCTTTGGAAGTTGGCCAGAGCGTTGTTGTTTTCCCGAACCACGCCTGTATTACAGGAGCTCTGTATGGGTGGTATCTGGTAGTTGACTCGTCTGATGAAGAGAGCCCAACCAAGATTGTTGACGTGTGGGTTAGAGCGAGTGGATGGTAGACCGGCAAGCGACTATAGTGTCGAGAAATACAAGGCCAACCACGTTGCATATGAAAAGAGCCTCTGCTGTCTAGAAGAATATTTGAAGCTATAAAAATGACAGTCCTACACTAAGTACACATCTTCGCCCTCTGCTGCGTTGTCTAGGTTCTTCACGGCGCTGTCAACAGCAACCTCAACATCTTGGTCACCGTCAAGCATATCCAGCCAGCACGTTTGCACCTCGTTGTGGTTCAGCAGCGAAAGGATAGTTTTTGCCACTGATGCACGGCTTACGTTTCCCTCTGATCCATTAGTCTTGCCCAGTCCAACCCTCCTAGCCGGTTCATCCGACAGCATGCCAGGTCGAAGACTTATCCCCACAAAGTCGGCTCTCTTGGATGCTTCTTGGAGTAATGTCTCATCCGCTGCTAGCTTGGCCTGGCAGTAGTTTTTGAGGTATCCGCTTTGCATCTCTTGGACGTATTTCCAAGATGCATCGTTCCACCAGTGAGGAGGCCTTTGACGACAGGCCAGATAGGAAACCAAGACGAATTTGGTGATAGTTGGTGTTTCGACAGCGGCCTTGATGAAGTTGATGGCGGCATCCCTATCGATCTTGAATGTCTTTGTTGTTATACATCAGCAATGTCCCTGGCTCTCTTTATCGGGTTTATTGTCACTCACCCTATTAGGGGTGCCCTTGCCGCCAGCGCCGGCGCTCCAGACCACAACATCTGGCTTCACCTGGGAGAGACAAAGCTTGGCCTGAGAAACGTCTTGAACATCCTCGATGCTATGAACAAGGACGTTCAAGTTGTTCTGCCCTGCAGGTGCCAGGCTCTCGATCTGAGAGACTTGATCCTTTGCCCGGATAACACTCGTAACAGTCCATGAGTCTTTTAGCAGCAACTGCGTCAGTATTTGGGCCACTTTTCCATGGCCACCAAGTACAAGAGCGTGTCGACCCATTTCTAAGCGATGGTGTGGTTCTTGGTAAAACCTTGTTGGAAGCGTTCCACGAGTGATAAAGGGGCGGTTGTCTCTGGATGCGGCTTGAAGTTGGGCCGGCTGAATAATTCAGGCACCTAGCTTTTACAAAGGGCATGCCACTAATCACATTATATTCACCTCAAGATCCGAGTTGTGGGTAGTTAGTGGTCAATCAAGACCCTCCAAAGGGCCGAGAGAATGTGATGATAGAGCCACCTGCCCCTCTATGCAGAGAAAGTAGCAAATCAAGATTGAGTCAATCACGGATAAGCATCCAGTTATGAGACATTAATGATGTCAGATCAGGGTTTGAAGCGTGTTGGTACAATGTTCGTAAGGCGTACTGAGTCTGTAGGGCGTGTGTCGCGCCGCAAACCGGAGACTCCCATTTGTCAGCCTCTTTTGTCCCAATGACGTCGAGATGAGTTTGAAATAAAGATCTGCCATAGGGCTCATGTTATGACAGGGTTTTCCCTATCACTCAGACCATCACCATGCCTTCAGCCATTGTCACCGGTGCCACTGGTGAGTCCACATCTGTGCCTCGACACATCAGCTAACGGGCCCTTTCACAGGCATCCTGGGCCGCGAGATTGTCAAGGAACTCTGCGGCGGGCCTGAAGAATGGAGAACCATCTACGCCATGTCCCGCTCCAAAAAGGAGGACTTCGGTCCTAGGGTCAAACATGTCCACCTCGACCTGACAGCCGCAGCCGAGACCATGTCAGAGGATTTAAAGGAAATTGAGGCAGACTATGTCTTTTTTGCTGCCTACTTGCAGCAGGATTCCGAGGAAGAGAGTACTCGTGTAAATGGTGCTGTCCCAAACATTTGTACCAAGTTGTTGTTTGGGTCTGACATCTCATAGGCGACATGCTCGATGCTTTTTGCAAGGCCCTCGAGATTACCGGGCGTGCATCAAGCATCAAGCGTTTTGTGCTTGTCACTGGAGCCAAGAACTATGGAGTCCATCTCGGCCGAGTCAAGATTCCCATGCAAGAGGCCGATCCATGGTGCGTATATACTGACCAAGTTTGCCGAAGCCATATTAACATACATCCCCTAGGCTTCCTGAGCCGCCTTTTCCTCCCAACTTCTACTACCGCCAACAGCGCATTCTGCACGAATTCTGTGAGAAACACGGCATAGAGTGGAACGTGACTTATTCCAACGAAGTGTTTGGATTCGCCAAAGGCAATTTCATGAACTTTGGTAGTGCCATTGCTATCTACGCCGCCGTATCCAAGGAGCTCGGGGACGAGCTTGTGTTCCCGGGGTCGGAAGAGTTCTACACCAATGTAACCGTCTTCACTGATGCCGGCCTACACGCGCGGTTTTCTCGCTGGGCAGCTCTGGAGCCCCGAGCGGCGAACGAGGCCTTCAATGTTGTCAATGGCGACGTGGAATCGTGGATGAACCTGTGGCCTCGTGTGGCAAAGTATTTCGGTCTCACAGTTCCCGCTGACCAATTCCTTCGCGGAGCTCCTCTTGCATCAGAGAGGCCTCTGCAGCCAGAGCCGCCAGCGTCCGTCCTTGCCAAGGAGATGGGTCTACAGGACCGCGTGCCTCAGAGCTTCATCCGCCAACGCATTGATCTCGTCAAATGGTCACAAACCGAGCAAGTGCAGAATGCTTGGAAGAAGATGGCGGACCGAGAAGGACTAGATGCCTCTGCTTTGGACAAGGCATCATGGGCTTTTGCTGGATTCGCTTGGGGTCGAGACTACAACGTGGTATTGAACATGACCAAGTCTCGAAAGCTGGGATGGACTGGGTATCTTGACAGTTGGGAGAATCTGGAATCTATCTTTGAGACACTCCAGAAGGAAAAGGTGATCCCAAAGATGTAACAAATGCAGTCCGGGGAGGCCAGATTGCACTGTGCAATCAGAAGACTCATTGGGAATTGATGACTTTGATATTTATCTTGTCTACTCTATGCCCTGAGGCTGTCCTCAAACAATCTTTGTAGTCGTGCACCCTCGCTATCGGCAACCTGGCCGTGAGTCCTGATGCTTCCGTAGGGGTGATAAGGGAACGGACTATACATCAAGTCAGCACCCATGGGTTCTACCAGAGCGTCGATTACTTACCCATACTCAGGCACAAATGTGATGAGAGCATCCTGGCTCCGCGCCTTGACAATTCGCAGCCAGAGCTTCTCAAAGAATTCGCGCTCTGGTTTGAAGATGGGGTCTTCAGGCTCGGGGCATTGAGAGGATTGAGTTGTGCCAATGCGGGCGTGGATGTGGTGGACCTAGTTCATTTTTAAGAACTTGTCCATGGGCGCTCGAAATAGGTGTACTTACCCGAGGAACCAGGAGATCGAGAATCTCCTTGTCTTCCTCACCGAGATCCAGAAGTCGCTCGCAGACCACAATCCAATGGGAGATGTCAGCCGTGATCCGGAGCCTGAAATAATCGTAAGTAGGAATCACAAGTACAATCGAGAATTAGACGTACTCTGGCACCTTGAGTAAGACCTCCTTTGCGGCATAAGGAGTAAACAGGGCTCGATTCCGGTGCGTCTCGTGGCAGACCAGGCCGGTGAGGCCGAGCTCCTGGTCGACTTCCAGAGTCTTTTGATAGAAGTAAATCGACTCGTCCACGGTCCAGTAGTCGCTGGCAGCGTCAGCAAAGTCCAAGAATATGGCCCCCGGGCTCGCCTACCCTCCAGACTGGGCGTTGATCTTGACCGGCCGCAGGATCTTGGCTAGCTCAAGAGTCTTGCAGTAAATGTCGAGGTGGACATCAGGAGCAAGACCTGTAGGACGAGCGCCGACATATCCAGCCCAAGCAGTGTGCATCCTTCGACTCGTTAGTGTTGTTGTGGGCTACAGTTGATCAAGACAGCCTACAACACCGTCGCCTCCAAACCAACGTCGTCCAAGATGTTGCGCAGTTGTTGTAGGTTATCGGCATCGCGGTCAGTAATATCGACCTCAACACCAGCTAAGCTACGTCAGTTTCCGTATCCCTGATGGGTCGTGAGTAACAAACCGTAGCCCTGCTTCTTCAACTCGGGGAACCAGGGGATCCACTTCTCGAACTTCTCTCCGGAGTCGATGCCCCAGACAGTTCTGAATCGCTTAATAACCACCATTTTGGCTAACAAAAAACACACAAAGAAGGCAAGATCAAGTGAATAAGAAGCCAGGTTGAAGAAAACAAGCTTCAACTTGTCAAGTTCACCTTTATATCCCCATTGATCAGCCGGAGTTCCTTGCCCAAACCAACGACAGTGGAGTTGCCCTTCTCAAAAAGGCAACATCTCGCCGCCGGGAGAAATTTCCCTTTCGGAGAATTCACGCGGGCAAGTGTCCGATCGGCCCCGCCTCCGGGATGCCACTCTCCACTTGAGATGGTGGAATTGCCGAATGGACCAAAAGAGGAAATCAAATAGCAGCGTGTTACTGGGGGATGTGTTTTATTCTCACGTGATTGGTTCACTGGTTTACTCTTAGCTGGTCATCTCATCTTGAGTGCTGCTTGCGAGATGCTCCCCCACAACATCAGAGAGCTGCAGGTCGGCAATACCACTTGTCGAGTCCTCAACACAAGGGAATCGTTCGTCGAGGTCAATAGCTGTGGCCGATATCTTCTTAATAGCCTATAGGCCATTGTCTATTGTTTTCTCATGCTGAAATCTAGTTACGACAAGGTAGTCGACTTATAGCATACCATGAGGCAGTTGTGTACAAGTGGCCCCTTATCACCATTCTGACGATATATCACAAGCATTTCCTTTCCATCAAGAATCTTCTGCTCTCTCCTAAATCCAGTGCCGATTAAGAGGTTAGCTCTCCGGGTGGCTTTGGGTCAACGGTGCGGGAGCTAAGGTCTCTTGACTCGTGTCTCATCCCGTTGTTGGTTATGTGAGCGCCACTCAGGAGAGGGCGACATAGAATTGTTTAGAAGCCGAGGTTTGACTTGTTTACATGTGTCTACATTCATGGTCAATTTCTATCCTCATTGATCAACTTGACCACTAACGGCAGCAGTATATTCTACATAGGTAACCAGCATGGGGCTACGCTGCGCACGTTCGGATCGGTATATCTTCTTTTGACACAACTACAACCGTTCAATGGACCATATTAATTGAAGTTGAATTATTTCCACCGCACAGTCCCCTTGCCTTGACAGTTAAATGGGCGGAGGCAAGTGACGGGGAGGACGGGCCATGGTGGTAGTACAGAGATAGCTACTTCAACCGAGGAGTATCAAGTTGCGACCGTACCAACAAAGCGCATCACGATTACCTAAATGGAATTCAAGGGAACTTTTCTAATAACTCTTTACGCACCAAGACATTGTTTCCGTTCCCTACTTCACGTAGCATGAACAAGGTGTTGTAGCTTGTTCAACAGAATACATGGTCGACACTCGTGCACCTTACTCTTTGTGGTTGCCGGTGCGTGTCGAATCTCAGCTCTGTTGAACCGTTTTAATATCTACAATGACCCGACGTTGAAAGAATACTGCCCCAGCCAGTCCCCTTGGCACTTTGTTTCCCCACTGTTCGGGAGTGAACAAGCACAACGGCCACGTCGTTGATCACGACAAGCGGCGAGAACAAGGCAATGAATATGTGCTGCATCTCCATAATCGTCAAGTATAAAGTTGCAGCCAGTTGCAACAATCTAGTCTCCATTATCACTCATCACAGCATCTTCACATCTGTACATCACAACTCACTCCCAACAATCACATAAGCACTTTACAGACTTTCACTTCCGACTTACATTACCAAGATGTCCCAGCCTACAGACTCCACCTCCCCCGCCGTTTCGGCTCCTTCCACC
>JAANQP010000220.1:0-26287 GCA_011320165.1 Fusarium protoensiforme
GTCCATCCCTCCCCCTCCCGCTCCGAAAAATCCAAATCCCACGCCCGTCCAAGCGCCAAGTTTAAAGATACAGGCCCGGGCAGCGCTGGCTCGGTGACTTGTTTCCCGGATCCTCGCTTTTTTTTTTTTGTTGTGTAATTCTTTTTTGCCTGTTTTCACCGGACGGATATTCAAAAACGGCACAGTACCTCCATCGTCCCCCTTGCTGGTCAGTCACGGGCATGCAGGCGGTCGAATGGTCTCCGCGGGTTTGGGGGCAACGAATGGATGGCATGGACCCATCTCGAGGTCTTACTGGATGTCGTGGAGTTGACGTATGGTGTTTCCACATCTTCAAGCCAGGAGCTTGTCTCATCCCATCCATTGCCATCATGAACATGTATCATCAGCTCTCCTCCTCCTCATTCCCTCCCTCGCCTTCTCCTCTTTTCCTCTCGTGATTGTTCAAGGCGGCACATGCTGATAGGTACTTGTGCAATGTGCTGTGTGCCGTGAGCATTACGAAGCAGGTTGCTTTTGCAACTAAACATCACTGCATCCATCCAACTTCTTTGTAAGCCAGCCCGGCTTGCCCGGACATCGATTCCTCACCGAGTCCTGGCTTCGGCGAGCGAGGGTGAGAGAGGGGCATAGGCCGCCACCGCCCAGAGGTGTCTGGCGCACCCCAACGCGGAACAGTCTTGGTCCACCCCAAGTCGCACTGGGGGTCGATTATCAAGCTGTCTCTCTCTTGTTCGTTTTGGTCGGTATTGTTGCCGTTGCCCAGCGGACAGTCTTCCGTTGGACGGGACGGCCGATCCTAGACCCTTCCTGTCTCGCTATTTGCCAACCTGAGACGCATCTGAGCCTTTGGAGGTTGCGCCCACTCTTGGAACGGCCGCCCGGCGGCTGGTAGAGCCCAAACATACCGTTGGCCTCAGTGCCAGTATATCTGCATATGAGCATCTGCCTCAGCGGCCCAACCGCGGTCTCTCATGGATGCTTCTCTCCAGAGGTACCGACTCTTGCACAAGGGGTCCTCCGAGTGACACGCAGCGGTTCGACTTGCCCGTCGAGGCCCACCGCCGCCCCTGATCCCTACCTTGGCGCACCGTCTGGCTGGCGGCGACGTCTCAACAACCCCAACCTCTGCCATGGATGAGACCGAGACCCTGGGACGGCACGGGGCCTGGCTATCTGATAGCCACATAAAAGCACGTTTCCCTCTCCGTCTTTCAGGTTCTCGAGACGCGAATGAATCGCCCAATCCCTCGGACTTTGATGTCCGACTCGGCCCAGGATCGTGTTGTGTTATCCGCACCAACCCCTCCCCTCCCCGGTGTCGGCTTGATCTTCAGGAAGAAGCCATTGGGGCGGAAAAGGCAGACACTATCCGTACTCCATCCAGTCGTTCAAGACAAACCGCTTGATCAGGGTCCAGCATTCAACGAGTTGAGGGAATTTCCTTTTACGGTAGTTGGGAAATGTGCGCCTCCACAAAGGCGGCTTTGCTGAGCCTGTACTTGGGCAAGATGATGGCATCAAATCAGCTACATCCATGCTTTAGACTATCCATTGTTGACCGGATGTTCGTGGTAGACTCTCAAGGAGCTCGTATTTCACCAAGTTCCAGCCTAAAAGCACAATGGCCACGTATTGATATCAAGGCAGCATGAACATGGTTCATGAACCCATTTCAAGATATTCCCCCCAGGCAATCTTGATTTGTCAACATCATAGCTCTCCACGCTCGGGATAATTACCCAGCGAGCCAGCATTTATCCAGCTGGTTCAACCGCCCAGTTGGATGGGGCAGCTCCGCTCGGCAGTCGGACGGACGTGGTGCAGGCCATCTACGGCGTTAAGCCGGAGACAGCCTCATCCGGCCCTCAGCGGCGCGCGGGGCCGACAGTTTGGGGTTGTGGCTGGTGGCCAGCTGACATCGGGTGTGGCTTCTCTCAAATTGTGGCGTTTTCAAAAATTCATGCGACTGGCACAAATTAGAACCCTAAGCCCACACGTGATCCAAGGGCACAAAGTTTTCGGGCTAGGGACGGCGCACACCACATCGCATCCACTCCTCCTCAGCCCGACCACAAGATCACCACCAACGACGCGCACCAGCAACACGGAACGGTCTTTTTGTTAAGACAATTCCCTACTAACCCCCAGGTCGCTTGAGAGGGCAGAAGCCAGAACACAGTCACAATGCCTTCGGAAGCCGGTCACCGACGTGAGTCTTTCCCGCCCGCCCACGAGGAGCCGATGCGGCTCTGGATCTGGGAATTGAATATTGACTTGGGACTTTGCTAACTCACTCTGCAGTATACGTCAAGTGAGTACTCCTTCGTCCGCCTCCTGGCATGCGCGAGATGAGATTTCGTGCTCGATCCGCCGAGCACACCGATCTCGAAATTCCGATCTCGAAATTCAGCGAAGCCACGGCACGACACCGATATAATGGGATTTTGGACTGACGATGATGGTATAGGGGACGTCACCTGAGCTACCAGCGCTCTCGTCACACTACCCGCCCTGCCACCAGCCTGATCAAGATTGAGGGCGTTGACGACACCAAGGGCGCCAAGTATGTTTCTTCATGAGGGGATGGGGTTTCTCGAGTCGGCATGGATACTGACCATCTATCCAGCTTCTACCTCGGCAAGAAGGTCGCCTTCGTCTACCGAGGCCAGAAGGAGATCCGGGGCACCAAGATCCGTGTCATCTGGGGCAAGGTCACCCGGCCACACGGTAAATCCATTTCGACTTGTCACGGCACGAGCACTGGCTAACGCTCTACACCAGGCAACTCCGGCGTCGTCCGCGCCAAGTTCACCTCCCCTCTCCCCACCAAGTCCTTCGGTGCTTCTGTTCGCGTCATGCTGTACCCATCTTCGATATAAAAAAAGGGCTTCGGGCTGGAGTTGGTAGTGAGGGCGGTTCTCATTTGGCTGCATTGGTCGAGGCAAGGATAAAGCAAATTGCCTTGCTTTGAGGCATTGAATTCAAAAAGACGTCAAATCCCAACCCCGAAGGCTCTGCACGCCTGAGCTTCTCGTTTGATGATATTTCTTATTCCCCCACCCATTCATGCAGCGGTTGGCGAAAATCGATCTCGACCAGGGCAAGTCCACAGAGGACCAGCGATGGAACACTGTTTACGGATGGGATTCGAGACCGGGACTTTCGGCGGCGGCAGCGGCGAGTGACTAGGGTACAAGCGATTCATCGATGAATGCCAGGTTCAGGGCTATTATTACGGCAGCACAAGCGTCCCTGAATGCTGGATTGTGATTTGACTCGTATGGGAGATTTTGAGCCATGGTCGGCGTCTTATGATGAATCGGAATGTCTTTTGAACCACACACGACCACTACCTACCTATTGACGGCATACAGACCGGATGTTTGCTTCGGGCTGCCTCCATGTGTTCCATACGTTCCATCAGTGTGATAGTCTTGCCACGATGCCCTCCGACTTGTGTCGTCCGGTGGTCAACTGCTGAGGAACTTCCATGTTTCGTAACACACCTCCCTTGTATTCTAACGCACAAAATGCTTCCGCAATACTCGTTTAATATTGAGGTTGTCTAGGTAACCGTGGCGAAGCTCGTGATGTTACGACTGGGGACACACATCGCACCAAGCATGACATGTCCCTTTTTGTTGCTATTGTGCCTGGGTTAGAGGAGAATGTAACGAGGTCGATAATCACATGCTGCGCCTCTTTGTTGAATCATTTGTCCTTCCTGCTGCCAGCCTAAGCTGGTGATAGACTGCAGGTGGGATGGTTACACAGGACTACGCTTCAAACACACAAGACTGATCAACACCCACAATTGATATGGATGATCACCATTTGGGTGTCCAAGGTAAATTTCTGGAAACAGATTTCAATTAACTACCCTCGTCCGCATGAGGCTACAAATGACATCGCATATGCATCACTCATATGTCTATTGTTCGATGGATATGATAGAGGTCATCATATTGCTGTGTCCGCTCAACAAATTCCCAGGATCGTCCAGCACCGCTATTATACTTAATTCAGCTCCAGATATCGTGTATGCAAAGTCAGCAGTCGTAATGACCTGGTTTCTATCCGGCTACCTCTTTGTGTGTGGTATGAAGTTGTACGAGGTCAACCGGAGAACAACATGTACGCCACCCCAATACCTTTAGGTTTTCTTCCATCCAGATTTCCAGGATCACTTGGCAGAATCTCGAAATCCACAGGTAGTCCAAAAGGAGTGCCATGTTCACATTGTTGTCACAACCCTGTTGGGGAACTTGGCGCTGGAGGCTGCCTTGTTGCACAGATGAGAATAAGAATCTACTCACCAACGGCAGCCAATGTTCAAGATAGCTTTAAATGTTATATAATCTAGGGGGGGTCTAGCCAAAGTGGTATATGCAAGTTAATTATCACATAGATCTTGGCTCTTGGCTCTTGGCTCATGCTGGAGTCAGTTCACCTCGGAGGGAACTGGTTCACGAGTTTCGGCAACCAAGGGCTATAGGCAATATTGAACAATGGCAGCTACAGCAAGGCCCTTTAGGATACACCGAGCTTTGCGTGGCTAAATAATCCAATTAATGATAAGGTTAGGTGCAGTCAGAGTAGCTGTTGCTCTTGAGCTGCTTCAAGACCGAGCTCGGGTTAGAGAGAGAGACTAGGTTTCTTAGGAAAAGTCAATGCTCTGCTCGGTCAGGAGTCTATAACATTTACAAAACATCGAAAGGTATCAAGAAGGGGGGATGCGGTTCACAAGAGCAACTCGTATCTTGCCTAGGGGGTATCAAAAAACACCGGAATGGCTAAGGTGAGAACCCCGCCAAATCACACCCAAACCGTTCCGGTGTTTTTTGATACCCCGAGGCTTGCTTGATAGGCACCATTTGGGACGAACATGCTCGAGGCATATTTCTGCCGCTAGTAAACTTTCAGGTCCCGAGTCGACCGCGCCAGGGCAATAAATGGTCTGATAACACCATTCTCTTCATCTTCTAGGGCCATGCTAGTCCTGTTGTGGCTTTCCCACTACGACAGTAACCAAGTTTATTCGTGCTACAAAGCATGGCTCCAGGGCTACCGTTGCCGCCGGTGCCTTTAAGAGATCCAAGTACTGTAGACTTGGTAATGGGCGAGGTTAATTAGACGAGTGGACATGTTCGAGATGTGTATCAGTAGCAGGGCGTGAAATGAGGTTTGCTTGGGCCACCATGATCTGAGAAGTCACCGCCGTTGCTCGACGTCTGCTCAGACGGCTGGCTCTGAACAAGAAAAAGTTGGCTGGCAAGCCATGCAGCATGCAGCTTGGGGAGGCTAGGCGAGGCAAAGCCGTCGTCTCGTCTCACATGGAGGGAGACATCTATCCCATGTCGTTTTCCTCCTGCTCATGCCTCTCTCTGCATGGGTGACGCCGCATTACGCTGCAGCCAGCCGGAAGACCCGGGTGTTGCTGGATTCCATGTGGCCATTTGAGTTCATCCGGTTGAATCAACGAACCAATGTCTCGGCCTTGGACACCGGCATTGAACATTGGAGGCACATATCCAGTCCCGCCCTCGTGGAAAAGGTGTTTCAGCAGGTGGAGAGTTCGACACCATCACCCAGCTCTACCCGCGCAGTCTTGAACCCAAAGATGCGCTGAGCCAGCTGAAAATTGCATGCCTGCCAGCTCAGCTACCTGGGTGGAGAGCTTCAAGAGAAATGCAGGGAGAGAGAGGATCGTTCGGAAAGTCTTCTGCTAGCCCGAAAAGACATGGGGTTGCTGCAGGCCGGGGGCTTTGATCGTCGGGCTTACCGGGGCAACCAGCCAATTCAACGTTGGCAGACGGGAAATTCGATGTTGGAGGAATAGCTCTGGATGGTAGGCGAGAGCTATCCGTACTTTGTTGAACTGGCGGTATGGCATTTGGGCAACAAGCTCGTCAATGTTTGGTTCTTGGGGGGTTGGGTACCCAGCATTGACACCCAGCTTCATCTCACGGATGCAAAGAGCGAGTCGAGACAGCAATTGCGTGCACTGATGGGACAATGCTGATGGGACGGCCAAGAGGCCAAGATCTCGCCAAAGTGCCTTATTTACCGGGGCCCTCTCCCGCTCGTAGGGCCTCAGCGCCTGAGAGGAGGTGGTGCAGTGTTGGAGAAAGGGCCGATCGAGGGAGCATCGAGATTCGACTGTGGCCCTCATCGTGGCTGAGCTCCTCTCCGAGTTTCGTCTTTCCTGTGCAATGCATCCAGTGGGAAGAGACGCCTCAAGGGCCCGTCCTGTCCTCTCCTCTCCTCTGCTCTCACACGCATTGAAGGTACGAGAGGTTGTGAGAAAAGATGGTGTGTGGGAGCCACCCAACACGAGATAAAAACAGGGGCGAGGGCAACCGATCAGCCCCCGCGGGTCAAAGTCAACGTCAAGATGACCTCTGTTGGGGAATTGTCCGTTCTCAGCAAAGCCTCTAGCGGGACCTTGATTAGCTGCCTCCAGCTGGACCAGCCCTGGACCGATGGACGGGCTCTGCCCTGACTTGACCGACCACCGGGCTCTGCTTGCACCACTTAACGCGCGCGCGTGCTGTACGGAAGACCGCCCGCCGCGGCAGGACAGGCAGGCGTGAGACTGCAGCAACCCAACCCAACACACGATTTGCTGCATGAGCATGGAGCCGAGGACGTGGCAGACAGAGACTAGACCTGCTGAGAAGGAAGCCCTTGTCGTGTTGTTTTCCTCTCGACGACGATGGATTTTTTAAACATTTTTTCCCGCCCCCGAGAGTGCCATGGGCAGAGGTGGATGGTCGGTCAGCGATGGTGTTTTCGCAGCAAAAGTTGACTTTATGGCGCTGATGGGCGGCCACTACAAGTCCACTGCAGAGGCGCAGCAGCTATCATCAGCGCTGATGAGCAAGCAAGGCTATCTTTATCTTCCGTGGATGCAACTGGATTCTTCGTTTTAGGTTTCCTTCTGGTCCACTGGCCCGGGTACAAGGTACGAGCCCTGGTTGCATTTTTGCAGCTATTCCCTCCTTCTATTGGATCCCCGTGGGAATCCTCGTAGCTCTTGTTCGGCAACGACGCACGTCGTGGCTGTCACCGCAGTAGTGGGGGGAGAAAAGACGCGTCATGGTCAGATGGATGGTCTGGTGTGTCTCGATGCTCCCGAATCTCGCTCGCTCCCCTGGCCGCTCCTCGTCTGGCGGCTGCTGTTGCTGCTGCTGTGCCGGAGCCATCCATGGATCTCAAGACCAGAGGCTCGTTACAGGTAGTAGCTGAATGCGCTGCACTTCGCTGTAGCCCTCCCTGGACGCGCATGTGTCGCCTCCAAGGGCCCATTTCAACTGTCCATCCGTTGCCCATATTGGATGCTCGGAAAGCTGATTGCTACTGAATCCGCGTAAACCCAAGTCACAAGCAAGGCAAGAACACGAGGATGGAAGGTACCTTACATACCGACCCAGCACATCACCTCACTTAAAATATCCATATGTCGACTGTCCCCCTCACACTCCCCGAGTGATCTCATTTTTCTGTTTGGAAAAGAAGAAGGCTTCTCTCTCTCGCTCAATTCCTGCGGCTGCGTCGTCTTTCGTTATTGTAATTATTTCCTCTCACGCGCTCGAGCCGTCAGTCAGTCAGTCATCTTTCTCCATTCATCTATCAGTCCTCCTCTGGATCCTAGTCGAGTGATTCGGAGCAATCAATCCCACGAGCAAGGCAATCTCATCCGTTATTGGGCCAGTCCCCTCGACCAAAGCGCTCTATCCACGACACGACATTACCGACATACTCCAGGTTTCCAACTAATTGCCATTAATTGCGGTGGCACCTTGCTTGAAGGTGACTCCCACGCCTGCCGCCATCAATCAAATCCCATCGTGGCGCCAGGCCATCTCGAGATAACGACATTCGCTGAACCATCCCTGCCTGGCCTCCCCGGACACCACGGAACACTCGAACCCCGATCTCCAGCCCCCCGCCGCCCGCCACACTCACGCAAGTGGTTGCCGCGCCGCCAACCCAGTCATCAGTCCAGACCCATCAAAAAGCATCTGCGCCCACGAGGCCTTGGCAGGTTTGAGCGTCCCCCTGTGTCCCAGCAATCAAAGGCAGCCAGCAGCAAGCCACTCTGGACGACCGGCTCACTGAACGTGGCACGGCTCAGTTCCCCCTGTTATTAGTCGCGCCGGCCGAGATTGGAGACCGTCCTAGTCGATAGTGACGTCAGGACTCAGCGCCAGAGACCCAAGAAGAAAAAAGGTTGACCGGGTCTGACGCAAGCACTTGCGAGGTGCTGTTTCGAGAACGATCAACAGAGAAGAAAGGTGGACTGGGCACCAAACAGCATCACCGACAAAAGGATATTCAACCCGGATTACGGGGAAACAAGCAGAGACGGAAAGGGAAGACACAAGGAGCCATCCTTGAAAGTTCCAAGAAAAGAGCCACCTCCACCTCGAGCCGTCTACCTGCCCGCTCAGGTACGGAGTACATACAGCAACGGCAGCGCATTTCCGGTGCAGATCTCGCATCACTATCACGCAGCCGCCGCTAGAGCAACAAGAAATTCGGCATTGCAACCCAAAGTCTGCTCTTATCCACGGCCACTCTCTCTTCGCCCACATCCCGGTCGGGTTTATTGGCCTGTTTCACAACCGCGATAAGGACGAGATTTCAGTACCTGGTTGCCCAGCCGCTCAACCTACAGTACCAGAGGTGCTAATCCCGGCCGACCACGGCGTCAACGAATGATCACGTCGTCCAGCGTACGGAGCTAAACACACTACACTTGCAGCTGTATTACAGTACCTACAGCACAGCTCACAAAGAAAGTACCGAGTTACCTTGCTGGAATCTGGAGCGGCTTGTCGAGCCACTCGCAACCCCTACTGCGACACCCAGACGTGCCCTAGCTCTCTCGGCGCCGGCGCCTGTCCACGAGGCGGATCCACCCTCTCTCGTCTCTGACCAGGTTCATCTTTGATAGCCCCCCAAGCTCCGCCGGAAGCAGCCCACTCTGCCGCTCCCACGCCCCAACCTCTCCGAGAGTCATCCTGCGCCAGCGACTCTTCAAGGCCCCAAAATCTCCACTCGCAAAAATATCCATCTCCCAGGCCCACGACGCTTCCTCGTCTTCCTTGCTAGTAACCGTTTGGCTTTGTTTCGGCCTCGCTCCCCGACCGCGTTGCTCCTTGCTCCTTGCAACCTCTTGTCCACAATCTCCATCTCATCGGTCGATTGCCAGCGTCTCTCCGCCCGACTTATCACCCTGAGACCCTAGTCGCAAGCGCAAGGGCCGTCTTCAAGATCCATTCAGTCCCAGCAACCATATCAAATAAAACAATCATCTCCCCAAGCGCCCGCAACCATGGCGACCTCCACCGACCAGTATCGTCAATACCCACCGCCGTCGAATTATCCGGCCCAGCAATATCAGCAGCAGCAGCAGCAGCAGCAACAACAACAACAGCCATACTATCAAAGCTCGCAGCCCCAGTCCCAGTCCCAGCCGCGTCGGACCTCACAGAACCCGCCCGCCGATAATCGAACCTTCAGCTTTCATTCTCATCGATCGCATAAGAGCTCTGGGAGCAAGGATTTGCAGGAAACACACGCAGAGAAGGAAGCAAAACGCCTACACAGCAAAGCTGACCCCACCTTGGCTATCAGCGAAGCAGAGCCATGTATGTCGTGCCATCCACTCGGTGTGAAAGTGATTAAGAGTCAACTAACACGGGATCAGCTGCTGTCGCCGCCATGATGACCGAGTCGACTTTTGCGCCTCTGCGTTCAGTACAGCACAAAGATACATACGGAAACTCCATCGGTTTGTCGCCTCATTCACCATCGCACCAACATTACTAACATCAAACTCACAGCCGATCCCGACAAGTCGAACCCAACTCGAAACAGATGGGAACGCCCGCTGGACACAATCCGAAGTTTCGAGGCCCAGATCGACGGTGGTTACTCACGCAAGTCGCTCTATCGAGCGGGTGAGTCAAGATTCGAACTTCAGCTGGGTCAGACCACTAACACCATGGCAGAAACAGACTCACAAGCCAATTGGAACCGACGCAACAGTTCTTTCACCAACCAATCTCGTTATCCCCATGACAGCTACTACGGTCGACCTGCATCTATCAGGCCGGAAAACACCCATTACGAGTCGGGACCTCCCCGAAGCAGCTACTTTGATGGGCAGGCTTACAACAACGGTTACGGGACCGGGCCGTCGCGGCAACGGATGTCTAGGTTGCAGTCGGAACCGCAGTACCAAAACCACGGACGGGACCAGAACATTTACCCTCTGCCTCACAAGGATCGATCATATGAGACCGTGACATCTGCAGCGGGCAGCGGCAACTCGGATCAGGCAGGATACCAGACGGACCCCACGAGCAGCGACAACAGCTCGATCGATCGGACAATGCCGGCTAAGCGCCGCGAACCTCTCAACGAGTACGGTTCCGCTCCCAACATGGCACAGCAACCGCATCAGCCCCGACCCTGGCCGGGCTCCGGCCCGGGCGCTAATGGAAACGGAAAACAACCACAAGGACCGCCGCCTCCACAGGCGCGACCTGCTGCGGCACAACAGCCACCACCTGCCGCTCAGAAACCGAAACACGCGCTTCTGAGGCGGACATCGACGCAACAGTCGCAACAGTTGCAACGGCCTGACGGTGGCGAAAAGCGTAAGAGCTGGTTCGGTCGCCGGTTCAGCAAAAACACTTGAGAAAATCGATGATTCGATCGATAATAACGACTACACATATCCGCACGTACATGTACATGTACACGTGCACGCACGCGCACACGCATACGCACATTCTCATGCTATTACTCTCCTTTGTTGATACCCGTTTTCTTGATCTTGAAGACCAAGTGTGCTCCAAGCGCAGCACTTAACTTCAAGAAATCCGCTTTCCACTTCTCCGGTGGACGCGGAGTATTCTGTGCGATGAATTGCGCAATGATTGTCTGTGTGGGGGAGCCAGGGCAGCAACTTTTTGGGCTAATTTGGACGGCGATGGTCGCGTTGATGGGTTTCAAGACCTTGACTGAGGAATGGAAGCAAGGCATACGAACGGATCTGGCTGTGAAGATGGTACATAGGCACACGAAACTGTACGAGGCGTTGGCGGGTTCAAGTTTACGCAACTCATTCCTTGAGAATATGCAGTGGAGGAGGAGAGAGCAGATGACGGATCTATCCGCCACAGCCAAGACTAATCATGCTCAGGCTCTGGAACGTACATATAGCATATACACGTGGCTGCAGGCAGAGGTCGCTCAGGCATGGCTCGTTGAGACGACGGGTTAGGGTCATGGAAGCGACGAGAGAAAATAATTTTGATGGCGATCCGATATCTATGAGTGTACCAAATCCGTGAGTGATCAACGTGAAAGAACAGCATTGGGTGGGCAGAATGAGTTGTAAAGGGGTAATATGCGAACGGCCATGGCTCCAACTATTGATCCTTTTTACTGTCAGACTTTGGTTTATCTGGCTGCTCGGCCTGCTCCTCATTCACTGCGACGATGATATATGCAACAAGCACGACATTGGCCATGACAGCAGCAAAGCCGCCAGCGAAGGATGAGTGGCCTGGTAGTTGAATGGTTAGCTGAGACGTGATGATGACGACACCTGGCGGAGGAGGGGAGAGGCATACCCCGGAAGATGGTATTAACAGTGAGAAAGTAGGATCCGATGGGAATGACAATCATGCCAATAGTAAAGGCCAAGAGCTTGTAGATGACACCCCTGTTGGATTTGGTTAGTTTTGTTTTCATCCAGACGCGGCAAGATGAGTGGTGATGGGATAATATGAGGATGAGGACACTCAGAGGACAGCACTCACTTTGGCACAGCAGGAGCAATGACGGACTTTTCCTCGATGGGGTCATCCCTATCGAGGATGGTCTTTTCCGTCGCAATGATACGTCGGGTCGCCATTTTTATGAGATGGCAGGTGAATGTGAAGTGATTTGGGGGTGGGATATCGGATTGAACGGAGTCGAGTTGGGTTGGCTCTCAATGGCGCTGGATGAGTTTCAGTGAGAGCCAAGCAAAACACGGGAGGCTTGAGGCTCACACGTCCCACCTGCACGTGCAAGCAAGCCAGCACTGAGGGCTGGTAGGTATTAAAAGCACTTGCCAGGCGATGGCCAGCGCTCACGGATGAGAATTGAAATAAAGAATCTTCTTTGTCCTCCTCACAAAGAGTCCAGTCTTATTCAAATAGGTACTTTAATCCCAGTATCTTGCACCGATTCTTGATGCTTTCTACATGTCCATGTCCCATCCTACTCCCATCCACAGCACGTGACTTCGCGATGCCGATCGTGTGCTAGTCTGGTGTGTAATGTGGCGGAAGCGCGTCTCGTCTTGAACAAACGGGCTCGAAAAATCTCCACCCTCTCTGGGGTCAGCCTCTCACGCTCGTCGACACTACTCGAGTTTGTCAATAAAGAGCACGGCGAACACAGTCCCCACCCTGACTTGAGGCTCCCCTCGGACGCTTCCTCGCTTTCTCGTCAATGGCCCCTCTTGTTCTTGCTCTTTGCCTTCGCCTTTCATCCCACTTTGGGGCATAATCGCTAATTCAAACAAACGCTCTCTTCCCAAAACGAACCAATTCTCTCGCCCCCCCGCCTCACCTCGCTCCCAAACAATCCATTCTCCCTCTATTGTCATTTTCCCCTTTTGGGAATCATTCAGCATGGCACGAAACTCCTCGCCGTTACCAATACGGCATTCAAACGCCTTACCACGAACCCCGTCGCTCGCTCGCAACACGATCCTCATCGACGATGCCGACGAACTAGGAGCAGAAACGATACCTTGCTCACCGTCCGCCTTTCTGCGCGATCGTGAAACAACACAACCAACTCAGATTCTGCAAAAGCCCATGCTTGCATCTTTGAGATCTTCCTCTCCTGCAAGCAGCATCATTGAAGTTCCTGCTTCGTCGCCTTTCCAACAACCCAAGAAGTCAACACCCCTAGCCACCACCCGACTCGCCCCTGTTGGCACGATATTCCGTCCGCCCCAGCGGCCACCCACCACCATGACCAACAAGCGTCCAGCAATGGACCCCATCAGCCTCATCTCTGATGACGAAGATGACCTCACTCCTCCCCGCGGAGACATTCGGCCGACGACGTTTAAGGCGCAGATGTCGGCCTTTGCATATGACCCCGAAGCGGACGAGAGACAGATTAGAAGCAAACTCCGTCAAGTCTTTGACGTTTTTGGGGACAGGGTGCCTTCGGAAAAGGCCAGGAGCGCCCTGAAGACGTGCCACAACGATATCGAGGACACAGTTCTTCTCCTGGAGCGACAATTGTCACAGCAACAACAAAAGCCAGCACCCAAGCCCAAGAGGCGTCTTATCAACAAGGGTGCTCTGCAGTCAGTCGTTATAAGCAGCCAGGATACATCCCGTTCTCACTCTCGCACGGCATCTCCGAGCCCTCAGAAACCTCGACGACGATTGGTACAAGGCCGACGAAACCAGCCCGATCCCTCCTCCCAAATCTCTCTACCTGAGCTTCCCTCGAGCGACGACCCATTGGTTATCAATCTCGTTGACGATGACAAGGAGGATACATACGAGGCAGAGGCTTCACCAGAGCCCAGCGACGATGCTGATGACAAGGTGCTAAGTTATATCAACACGAGCACAATTCAGGAATTGGCGGCCATGACAGGCATGAAGGAGTCGCAGCTCGAGTGCATGATCGAGAAGCGACCATTCGAGGATCTTGCCAAGGCCAGACGGGTTACTATTGGAAAGAAGCCAGGCGCTCGAAAGGCATCCAAGATCAGCATTGGTGACAACGTCGTCGATGCAGTTGGGGTATTCCTCGACGCAGTTTCCGCAATTGACCAGGTCGTTGCTAAGTGCGAGGCCGATGCCAAAGCCATCAAGGGTCAGGTCGACACATGGGATGTCGACACTTTTGGCCATGACAAGAGGGCACGACGTCAGACCTCGGAGGAGAACCTTCCTCCCACCCCGACAAGTTTCAGCACTGTCAAGTATGTTCGTCCTCCCATCCCTCGTCAGCCTCAGTTCATGGATGGCCACTGCGAGATGAAGCCATTCCAGCTTGTCGGTCTCAACTGGATGTCTCTGCTGTACAACTTCAACATTGGGTGTATCCTGGCCGATGAGATGGGCCTGGGCAAGACCTGCCAGGTCATCTCACTCATCTGCCATCTCGTCGAGGATTACAACGAGAACCCCAGCCGGAAGCGACCCTGGCCGAACCTCATCGTCGTTCCTCCTAGCACATACAACAACTGGCTCGGCGAGTTTGAAAAGTTCGCCCCTGATCTGTCGGTGATCGGATATCGAGGCTCCCAGACCGAACGAGCTGAGATCGCCTACGAGGTTGAACAGGAGCCGGAGGCGTTCCACGTCGTCCTTGCGACCTACTCTCAGATCAACAACATTGCCGATATCGAGGCCATGCAGTCGTTCGAGCTCAACGCCGCCATCTTCGATGAGGGCCACAAGATGAAGAATCCCGAGACCAAGATCTACAAGGACCTCCGTCGTATCACGGCGCAATGGAAGATGCTGCTTACAGGTATGCCACTCACTCACTCATCCGATCAACATGACAGTTACTAATAATCCATAGGAACTCCTGTTCAAAACAACCTCTTGGAAATGACTTCTCTCCTCAACTTCATCAATCCCGAAATGTTCAACAGCTGTATGGAGCATATCCAGTACATCTTTAGTCAAAAGGTCACCGTCAGGGACGTCTCGAACGGTGCTTTCCTGTACAGCGAGCGCGTCAAGCGAGCCCGCACCATCTTAGAGCCCTTCATTCTCCAGCGTCGCAAGGATCAAGTTCTGTCGGACATGCCACTCAAGATCTGCAATGTCGTCCATTGCGAGATGACCGAAAGCCAGAAAGCAGTCTATGCCGAGTACGAGGAGGTATTCCGGCAGGAGCCGTCCCAGCGTGCCAAGAAGGTTCGCGGTCGCCAGAATGACCAGAACAATTGCTGGATCCAGCTTCGCAAGGCTGCGCTCCACCCCCTCCTATTCAGACGTCACTTTGACGACGCCAAGGTGGAGAAGATGGCACGGATTCTGATGGACAATGTGTCGCAGGATGAGCTACACCAGCCGGATATCAAGCACCTCATTCAAGAGCTCAAGAACGCTTCCGACTTTGAGCTACACCTTTGGTGCCGTGACTACTCCGGGCTGCTCGGACGCTTCGATGTTCCTGAGGAGACGGAGATGGATAGTGGCAAGGTCAAGAAGCTGCTCGAGCTGATCCAACAGTACCAGAAGAATGGCGACCGGGTATTGGTGTTCAGCAAGTTCTCGCGTGTCATTGAGCTCCTGCAGGAAGTCCTCTCTCTACAGGGAATCCAGCACCGCATCCTGATGGGCAACACCAACGTCTCCGACCGTCAGACGCTCATTGACGAGTTCAACGACGACCCCGAGATCCCAGTGTTCCTCCTCACCACTGGAGCCGGCGGCACAGGCATCAACCTCACAGCCGCCAACAAGGTCATCATCTTTGACCAGTCGGACAACCCACAGGATGACATCCAGGCCGAGAACCGCGCTCATCGTCTCGGTCAGAAGCGCGACGTCGAGATCATCCGACTCATCGCATCGCACACTATCGAAGAGCTCATCTACAAGGCTTGCCAGAAGAAGATTGAGCTCGCCAACAAGGTCACAGGCGCCGTCGAAGAGGAAGATGCCGCTGTGGCCGAGCAGAACCTAGAGAGCGAGGTCCGCAAGATGCTCATGGAGGAGCAGATGACACCGCCATAGGACGAGGCGTCGGATCCCTTCTGAGCAAGTATGATGGGCGAACGAGGCATCGGGTCTCACGCTTTCAATGTCCTTTCTCTCATTTCTTCATGATTCACCCTTTGTCAGAAGCATTTAGATTTCTCTGCACGGCATAGCAGAGCGGTTGGTTGTGTCAAATTTCGTCAACTTGCACCCCGAGACCCTTGGACGATTCCTTTTCCCTCCCGTCTTTTCTTATCATGACCACTGTCGTCCTCACGGGATGAGACGATCTCCGCCCGAGTCCTCGAGTCTCGTCTCAAAATTCATCTGCATCGGAAAAGCTACAGGGTCTTGCGTCGCATAGGGGGGGAAACACTTTGTATGGATGTTGGTTTGTCTTTTCTCTCAATGAACAATACACGGCTAGGCGAGCGAGGGAACCGGGAGGGGGCAATGGACAGGAAAGGTTATGATTTGCTATAGGTATTTTTTCTCACTTTTTTGGAGCCCAAGGTTTATTATAGAAGATACATAAGGGGGAACTGAGCACGAAGCATCAAATCAGTTCATCATGATATCAAAGGCCACCTTTATGAACTCGATGTTGACGGTTGCACCCGTAATGAGACGTCTCGATCCTATCACCATCAAGGTTAGAGCAGTCAGTCCAAAAACTAGTAGGGTCCATTTCGTCTCATCAAGGTCACGCACCAACCTCTCTCTCCCTCCTCTAGCACCGGCCCGTCACTGAACCGAACCGCTCCGTCCGTCCCCCCGCGCAACGCTAGACCCTGACACACAAAGTCCAAGCGCAACAATACAAATAAAAAAGAATCTGATCGATACACACACGCACATAGAGACCAGCAGCGGTGTGAGAGAGCGCCTTCAGCCAGACCGTGCGTCTCCCGTCCTCTTGACCACGGGACGGGGATATAGGAGGAGGGGGTGACAAGGTTTGACGCGGAAGCTCGGGTCGAGGATTGAGGGTCACATTGCGTGGGTTGAGAAGCTCGAGGGTATTGGATCTTTTTCAACCGTCACGGCTTCTCATTGCCATGTGGTTGGCTCAAGGGCATTTACACTTCAGCCATATCCCACAAACCCAGAGACGGGCCGCCGTTGAGGCTATCGGCGGTGAATGGAATGTGACGATGAAACATGTTGGACGTGAATAGATTTCTCCATTGAAGATTCCCCGACCTCTATAGTAACCGCTACCTATCCAGCAGCAAATAACCAATGTCCAATGACCGACCGACCGACCGACCTATCCTATTCTCGATCCCAAAAAATCAAACATGAAAATTGAAGATGCGCCATGCTTGTGCGCGAGGATATCACTATTACAAAACCAGATAAATAATAGCCAAAAACTCCAAGGACATCCCATGTCCTGTCCATGCCTGTAAACCCTGTTCTTTTGATATGAAGGTGATTCCCTTCGTGGCCACCGCGATGGGCTGGCCGAGACTTGCGCTGATAGAGAAATGGAAATCAAACATGGGAAGATGATGTACAAGAGAAGGTGCAAGAACGCCATGTCAAAGACTTGGTCGCCATTACCAGGTTGAGTGTAGCCTGCTTCGGCGGCCAGATCGCGTCTTGAGGCCGACGTCGCCGTTCATGATTAGACTCTTCCAGCGACGGTTTACGGCGTGGCGATCGCGGCCGAGGTTTCGGGCGCAATCTTGCCATTCAGTCTTGGATAGCTTGAGCTTCTCAAGTACGAGTTCGATGAGGATGCGATCATCCTCAGCGGTCCAATCTTCTTCTCCCACTTCGGCGCTGTTGTTTTCTGTCTTGTTTTCCGTGGTGTTGTTGCCCTGCATTCTGTGGAAGTCGGAGCGCTCGAGACCAAGAGGCAGTTGCTCAGGAGCGATGCGCGTGCGCTTGGGTGTTGAGGGTGCAACCGGTTCGGCGGGCTGGCATGGGGACGACGGCGCCTCGCTACCCGAGTCGCTTTCGGAAACATAGCGGTCTGCATCGTCCTCGGGGGTGCGGCGTCTCTTGTTGACGCCACGCGGGGCGGCGCGCTTGGTGATCTTCTTGGGTCCGACCGGCTCGCGGCGATTGTCGCGCGACCGCAGGCGCAGCTTCAGGGGAGGAGGCGCGTGGGCGAGCGGCGGGGTGGGTAGTTGGGCGAGCGATGGCATGGCGCGTGAGTCGGTGGTGATGGGCGCGGGATTGGCGAGCAGAGACTGGAGAGAGCGGCAGGTTGTCATGATGTTGGCGAATGGAGCGTGCGACGGGGGGCTGGCGGGAGGAGAGAAGAGAGAGGGTTGAAGTCGAGGCTGGGACGAGTGCGACGAGTGCGATGCATCGCACGACAGAGCGGACGGAAGGAGCATGATGGCGATTGTTGACTTTCGAGAGGTGGGAGTAAAGAAGTCGATGACTGCTGGAGATGTTGTGTTTTTTTAATATAAAATAGAGCTGGGTGGTTGGCGAGTGGTGCGATTGCGACCAGGATAGAGCAGGCGACAGCGCGCAAAACCAACGAAGGCAGCGACTTGGTCTGTTCTGGGGTATGCGCGCGCGCGTCGGATGAACAGGCGGTTGTGTAGATTGAGATGAAGATGACGGCGATGCGACGCGATGCGATGCGATGCGAATGGGACGTGGTTATCCCTCGGGAGAAAGAGTATGTTTGTGTTTGTTGTAGGGGGAAGTTTTGGTGTCTGGTTGTCGGAGTGAAGAGCAGGCGAAATGCGGTGGTGGTGGCGGTGGTGGGAATTGGAATGAACGGGGGGGTTGGTCACCTCAGGCAAGTGCGAGTGAGTGCAAGTAGCAAGTAGGTGGGATTGGATTGGAATGGGATGGGAAGGGGCAGGGCAGGGGATGCACTGGCCTAATATGGATTGATGGACCCTCAGAAGGCAGGCACAGTACGTATTATCTAGCAGGCGCTGGCGCAGCCCACAGTGAGTGACCTGCACACCTAGCGTGCGCGGCTGCACTGCACCGTCCAGAGACAGTGCAGACAGCGACGTACCTAACTACCTAGGTAGGTACCTACGTGAACCCGCCATGGATGGCCGTTGGCGTTTTAGCGGGCACGACGGGGGGTGAGAGACCCCGTGCACCACCTGATCGCCCGACCCTGCCCTTGGGACCGACGTCCTTTGGATCCATCCATTTCTGATGGACCCGGTTGCTGCTGTCCATGATGCTGTGGGTGCCCTGGTGCCTCGAGCGTTGGGGTGGATGACCTGCCTCCGGATCCATCCATTTACAGGGGATCTATCGGTGCAGGGCATGGGGTGGACGACGTACTCGTGTACAAGCGCCCTCAAGACACCCGACACGAAAGACAGCCGCTTGCGGGTATCGAGTTTCTCATGGACAGTTTACGACCCTGAATTTGATCTTGTTCACACGGGCCCCCCGGGTGTGAGGTACATCTCTTGGTGGCGAGAAAATGCACCTCTGGCAGGTAACTCCCTGTGGCAGCCGGACACTGTACCAAAGCTCGCCGCTGCCCTTGTCTGTCACGGCCAATCAGGCAGGCACGCTTTGAGACATTCTTTTCTTCGTCTCAGTCCTTCCTTCCTCAACAACATCCATAAGGAATTACCCGCAACCGGCGAGACAAAATGCAAATGCAAATGCAAATGCAAAGCAGAGCCTTTTGTTTTTCTTTTCTTCTTTTCAGGTCTTGTGTGCATGATTTCCCGTCTCTCCATCCTTGGTGCAACATGACAAATGCCCCGGTCATTTTGATTTGTTTCCTTTTTCCTCGCTCTTTCTAGACTCTCTCCCGTCAGTTCCATCTCCATCTTACCCACCTCCCCTCCTCCACCTGATGTCCTCAGCACAAGTGCTTGCTCTCCCTCTTCATATCGTCTCCCTCTTTGTGCCCTCTCCCTCTTTTTCATGTCTAACAAGCCTTGTTACCTTATTCAACGTCTTCATCTGCGTCATCCATCACCCTCTTAGCTTCTCCCTCGGCGAAAAGCAACGAAACCTTTAATGAACCCCCTTACCTGACCATGCAAGAAAGAACCAGGCCTCCAGGTAGGTCCCAGACAAGCAGATGCAGATCCGATCTGAGTCCCCTCTGCCCGATTATGTGCAGCTGCGATGCGATGCGACGCTTGTGCCCGTGTCTGGGGCTGCCGCCGCCGCTTCCCATCTTCAACGCAAGCCAGCGAGCGAGCGACAGGAACCCGAGGTGGAAATAAGGAAAAAGAAACGACCAAATCTAGCAGATATCCACCATCATACGACTTGCTGCCGCCTCTTCTCGTCCTGGTCGGAATACATCGTAGATTACCCTTCCCCGTGTATCTTTCTTTTTTTCTGACCTGTCGATATGCCATACTCCAAAGGGCCGGCCTTGATGCCATCGCCAGGCTCCGGCCGGTGGTAGTAGCAACAGCCGAACCGCCCGGCTGAGCAAACAGCCGCACTTGATCTTTTGTTGGGAATAACAAACGAGGCGAGGTGTCGACGATGGATCGAGTCGCTTTCTCCCAAGTGCCGAAATGGAGGTGTTCATCCTCCCTCTCTGCCTTCTATCCCTCCATCCATCTCATAGTATCTCGGCCTATTCCACCATCACCCTCCCTGGCAAAGACTGCACCGTTTCGGGCTCGATGCTGCCCCTCACTGACTCAAGAAACCAGGCTACTCCTGCGACCATCACGCGCAGACAAGGGTTTGAAGCACAACCAGGCACACCAGTTACGGGCTTTTGTGTGCGACTAGCGCAGAGAGGTCTGCATCCGTCTTGTTTCTAGCTGATCTCAGACTCCCATGCTCAAGTCTGAGACCTTGACCGCCGGCTTGGGTCGTTTAATCCATCACTATCGGCGTCTCAATCAGTTGCGCCTGTCCCTCCGCCCAGGAAAGGGCCTGTATCGATATTGTCCATGGCTCACGTAACGAGGCACAGCCAATTTATTACTCTCTGATCAAAGACATCAGCTCACGGATCGAGCGGACAGAGTAGCCAGTGTGCGACAAACTGTCCATGATGAATTCTCCGCCGATGCACGTTCCGCAGCTGGATGCTACCGCAACACTCGCCTACGGGGCAGCGGAGTGGGAGTGGGAGCGTCCCGTCGCGAAGCGGCCGTAGCTCGTCCGCTCCCACGTTGATACGCTGCAGGGACTGGGTCTGCCGAGTGACGACAGCGACTGACGGACGGCTACGGCGTCAATTCATGCCTTGATCGAACCTCCCTCACCGTCACTCGATCCAGGGACGGATGGTGCAGATACTGTACCGGCGCAAGTGTGTCCGGCGTGTGACCTCTGGTTGAGACCTCCATTACAACTGAGTCGGTGAGGTCATGGTGCCCCCCCATCTCGTTCTCATCATCTCCCACACACTCCCTTCGCGTCGGAAGAAGGCCCGCGTGATTCGCCGACCAGACGGGCCGGAAGCGTCCAAGGTGACGCCTCTCTCAAGGTGAGCACTTGTAGCTTTCCTCGAAAGCTGAAGAGTGCAGCTCATTACGAGATGGATGATGCAGAGTAATTTCGCCGTGGCCAAGATTTTCAGCAGCATATCGGGCTTGGTTGTGCCTCGATTCATGTTCCCCTCGTCATGTCAACGCCCGCCAACCTGCACGTCGCTCGCTCTGGGTCTTCTCATTGCAAAAGGAAAGAGCGTCGCGGTCATGGCTCTGTTCTGCAAGTCATGGCTCACGCATGGCACAGCGCATGCGGGCTCTACTAGATGCCATTGGTTCTTCTGCGCAGTCATGCTCCTCTTTTTTGCGCGATTACCGCCCAAGATCGCGAAAAAGACGCGCATGAGGTTGAGGAAAACGCGTGTGAGACGCGTGCGACGCGTTAATTAAAAGCTGGGTTACTTTGGCTCTGGCCAATAGAAGAACACGAAATGCAGGGTATAAGTGGGGAGGGTCTGCAACCACTTCCGAACATGGCCTGTGCGTGCATCGAGTACCTGTCGCTCCTGCTGTGACAGGCCGATACAGTGTGTCGAGTTTTTGTTCTCACAGTCCAAAGTTGGAAAAACGGCGGTTATCGGACTGGAGCCCTAGGTTGGCTAAGCCTCTGTGACAAAGGATCCATTCGTCGACTATCCATACAGGTGAATGGGGTGGGATTGGATCGTGTCCTTGCTTCACCGATAGAGTTGCGTCATCAGAACCACGCTGGCAGCTTGGGGAGTCATCTTGAGCGTACACGTACACACGAACTGAAGGGCATAATCTCGTCTTACAACAAGCTCCCTCTCTGTGTTGTCACTCCCTCAAGATGATGCAACACACTCCAATATGTCCAATATTTCACTCACTCCCTCAAGACCCAAGGCACAACTACCGAGTTTTAGCCATAAATAGACTCGCTACGACTATCAACCCCTCCGAGACCCCTCAAACCAGATGGATCCCTCCCCCGCCCTTCAGCAGCAAAGCCACCTCGTGCACCGCACCACGGACCGCTCCCTTGCCCTTGACGGCTCACCCGCATCAGAAGAAGGGGAAAAAGCACATATTGAGAAACATAAACACAAAGACGCGCCTGAGACGGTGGCATAATAAATAACATGCCCCTCTTTTCAGCTCTTTGTCTCGACGTCTTCTCCCTGCTTTCGGCCGACTCCAGGCGTCTTATTCGCCTCCCTGGAGCCCTCTCTCCGTCAGGTTCCTCCCTCGGGTATTGGGCCTGGTTGTGCGTGCTCTATCTTGGGATCGATCTACGCTTAGTAGCGCCTTTCCCGCTGCGGGAAGCTTGATTGAGGGAATCCAGGTCCACTTGTGGACGAGGCCTTTGTGAGGCGGTCAAGGGCAAGCCCTGGGTTCTTTGACGATGCTGCGCTGTTTCTACGACGGCTCCGTGGAGTTGTGTTGGATGACGGCTGGCTTCTACTCGGCGCTTCTCTGCTTTGAAACCCAGCCAGGCTGCAACTTGGGGGTTCCTGGCGATGCCATCCCACCTACGTAATGGTGTAGACTTGACTCGGGCGGCTTGGTCTGGGCAGGGGCACAGGAGTCGCCCTTGGTGTAAGCCCTGGATCATGGCTTTGGATACAATGAGTCTTTTTTTGTGTCTCGTGACCAACTCGTGTGTGTGTGTGTGGTTCCTTGGGTCTTGGTCCTTGGGCAGAAGTAGACCATTGCATTGGCGACTCTATTCTTTGAAACACCCCCCTTACATACTAGGTCTTTGTGCGTCTTTCAACCGACACCAATGTGATCACTGTGGCTGTTTCATTGCCAGACTATGTGTAGCTGGATGCACCTACTTTAAGGGGCTTTCATGAGCCAAGTTTCACGTCGACTTACACGTACGTAGTCAACCCTTTCCACATGCTCACTTCGATTCTTACCCTATACAAGGCCCGCCAGTATTTGGGGGGGGGGGGGTTGTCAATGTCGTAGATCTGACCAATACGCGGAGCTGGACTTTGCTGGAGACCACACTCTGTAGGTAGGGAAGGGGACACGGGCGGTGAATCAAGAGCTGGGTATAGGGTCGCTGTTGAGTGTGGCCAGCTGGGGAGCCTCCTTCATAGGTATGGAAGCCATCGCAGGTCCTGCAAGGTGGGCTCAGTGTTGGCCATCACCATGTAAATGCATGGAAAGTTCTAACATGCAGGGGAGAGGAGATACCAGGTTCACACTCATATAGTCATGTTCTATGTCGGCATATATGCATTCCGAGTCCCGATGTTTCATTCATCATCCTCTAGCCAAGTCCGAGACACTCCTTCAACCTTTCGGACCTCCAACCACATCCGCACATTGATCCGTATCATACACTCACTACCTTGGTCCCCAAAGCCTCCATGCAGCAGATCATATCTCACACCAAGCATCACCGGCCGCAGACCATACATCCACACCCAATCTTCTCCCATTCATGACAGGCACTATATTATTACGTCGTGATTACATCCAAGCCGCGTCCCCCCCCCCTCCCATAAACGCCAAACGCAAGAGCTTCATCATCCTTGGCCCTGTTAAAACTCTCCCGCTCCCATCATCGCACGCCATGCAGAAAATGCCAGTCGCACCAGGGTCCTCTCATCGACACCTGGCTCCCATCAACAGCCAAAGCACCACCTCTCACCAGATTAGAATTCCCTGCTATACCACCTCTCAAAGTATCCAGAATTCCCAATTCCCTCCCTTTTTGAGTCTAAAAGCGGTATTTCCAACAAGACAAGGAGAGTAATGGGGCACAAGAGTTGCGCCAGAAAAGACAACTCCTGGAATCCAACCCTACACAAAAGCTCCTCCAGATGCAGTGATGCAGTGTATGAAAAGAAGATATAACAGCGTCGTAGTCGAATGAACATGTCTTTGCTGCTGCTGATGCAAGGACGGACAGGAAAGCAAAGAAAAAGAAAGTTAGGCCGGTATGTGTCGTAAAGCCCGGCTTCCCAAGAATCAGAGTTGTTTTTGTTGTGAATTAGTCGTTTCCGCCATATCATGGCCACGCCCCCTTTTGAGCGGGCTCGGTTCCGTCCGGCTTCCCTCACATCACCACACAGTCCTTGTCGTCTTTGTTGTTTTTCTGTATCTTGCCATTGCGCGGTGGAGCAACATCCATTGGCGTTCCTTGGCCGCTTACAGCTGCCTGGATAATGGCCAGTCGCTGTCTGGCTCGCTCGTCGCCGGCATCGGCAGCCTTGACGTACCAAACGTTGGCCTCCAGGGCGTCACGTCGACATCCAATGCCCATCTCGGTAAAATATCCAACAGCGTATTGCGCCTTGACGAAACCTAGGACCTTGTTAGCAACTGCAGCGATTCCATCCATGCAAGGTTTCATGACATACCCAAATCCGCGGATCGACGCGCCCACTCGTAGGCTTCCTCCTCGTCCTTCTCCAAAATCGGAGGAGCGCCTACCATGTACCAGGCGCACAATCCCATCATAGCACCAGCATGTCCCCGCTCGGCCGCTCCAGTGTAAAAGTGCACACTGAGTGCAGGATCGCGAGGGCAGTTGAGCAAACCATGCTCATAGGCATCACCGAGACGGAAGTTGGCCTCGGGATGCCCCAAATCCGCAGCCTGTGTGAAGAGCTCCGCAGCGTGGTTATCGTCCTTGAAGATATCTGCACCATAACCGTTCTCGTACAAGCAACCGAGCTGGTAGGGCGCCGAATTGTACTGCATGTCCGCAGCCTCACTGGCAAGCTTCATCCACTTGATACCCTCTCGATATCTCTTCTCTCCGAGGTCACCGGACAGACAGGCCTTCCCCAGCCGTGTCATGGCACCAGGATGGCGTTTCGAAGCCGCTGTGCGCAAGAACTGCACAGCCTTGGCAGGGTCTTTGCGACAGCCCCAGCCAAACTCGTAACATAGCGCTGTTCGGTATCCAGATTCGGCATGGCCGTGCTTCGCAGCCAGGACGAAGAGAGGGAAAGCTGAGTTATAATCCTCCTTGCCCTTGTTGAAGAGTCCAGAAGCATAGCCGTCAGCGAGATAGTACTGCGCAAAAGGATAACCAGCGCTGGACAGGCGCTGGAGGATCTGCCGGGCTTCGCGAACCAGCTCATAAGGGGTCGAGACAGAGCCTTCGGCAGTCGGGCTATCGCGGCCCTTTTGCGGCTTCGGGCTGTTCTTGCGCATCTTGGGATCCGAGACATCCAGGCCTTGCTCCTGGGCGGTCGAGATCAGAAAGACGGCAAACGAGTACTGGATCGATAGGTCATTGGTCTTTTTGACATTGGCACGGTACATGTCTAGAGTCTTTTGTGTGCTCAGGAGAGAGGCATTGTTGCCGATGACTGTTCGGAGGTTCGAGTTGTCGGGAGTCAGGGGCGCCGGGGCTTGCTGGGGGTATGGCGCATTGAGCAGCTCTGCATACGTTGACAGCCTTGCATCAGGGGATTTACGTGTCTGCGAGCCACCCGGCATCAAACCAGGGGAGCGGCCGCGACCGTCTGAATAGATGGAGTAGGATGATTGCGGTCTGGGCATCGAAGTCCTCCTTAGGTTACTCGAACTCGGGGTCAAGTGGCGTCCAATGTTAGAAGCGCTCTCAGCCAGATCGGGTGTGGAATAGCTCCTCGAGTCCTCATTGGGAACGCTCGATACACGCGGTGGAAAATCGCTCTGGTGGTGGTATTGGAACTGAGGGACAGACTGGTTCCCAGGCAGATTTCCTTCAATGATGGAGCTTTCGGGGGAGTCACCTATTGTCCGGGCTTCGGCATTCTCGTTGATGCCTGACAGGGAACTTGCGCTTGTTGTTGCAGACGACTCGATCGAAGTTTGCTGCGGGTTTGTGCTCGCTGTTTCATCCGACTCGCGGCTGTTGCGGAACTGGTCTTGATTGCGCACTCTGTCTGTGGGACTTATTTTGTTATGGTCGTAACGCTCACGGCTTGCCGTGTAAGTGGGAGACAAGTTCGACACGGCATTGGGACTCCTGGTCGGGCTAGGCACAGTGGGTTGAGACTGGCGAGCAAAGGATGTATCAAGTGGCAGAGCCGGAGTCCTGTCGGCTCGGGGGGTTCCCTGAGCGCCATCGTAGAAGTCCTGAGGGTCCTCCAACTCGACCCTGAAGCCATGGGGCGGGGGTGGAGG